>JANHJO010008476.1:80556-97812 GCA_032468235.1 Pseudoxyrhopus heterurus | reverse complement strand
AATAAACAACGAAGTCGGAAGATCATTTAAAAAGCAATTTATTAGAGTACTCGGATAATGTGCAATCTTCCTATGATAAGGGGGAACCCCGCGAAAAAGATTACATTTACTTTTATAGTTAGCATAGCAAAGAACTTCAAAGCAAAACCTGATTGGTTTAGTAATAGTCATCTGTTCAGTTACATCACAAGAATTATAGCATTGCCATAGAAAAGAACATTGTGCTCTCGGTAAAAATAAAAAACATTTGCAAATGAAAAACATAAACATGGGTTTACGTATGATAGATTCTCAGCACTTCTCAAGGTTGGCTTGACTATTTTCTTTGTTCATGGAGTCTTGAGAACAGCTAAAAACAAAACTGTTATCTACAATGTATTGAATGCTCTCCTATCAGTTCTGGAGAGCCTGAAAGAGAGGCTTTTTCTTGAAGGTTAAGGTTTATGGGAAATTATTAGCCATATAATTGAAAAAGCAAATTTAAAATACAGAAAAACCCATGTTAATTAGCCAGTGCAACAGTATTACAAAAACCGTGTTTTAAATTACAAAGTCCATCCTCTGTGGCTCTCAATATAGCTTATTAAAAGTTTCTTTCTTAGCATAAAATTCAAACAGAAATAAAGACAATAGGAAAACAGGAAAACAAAGGGAGTAGAGTGTCAATGAAAAAACCACTGTGGAGGTGATTCTTGTGATGATCGCTCCTAACAAAACGAGATGCTGGAAACTTGTCTTCGATGCAAGCAAAACTTTCTTTATTGTAAAAACTCTTAACAAAATAATAAAAAGGTTTCAAAGTGAGGTAAACTGTCTACAATGTCCTTTGTTATAGAAATGGATTGTGCTGATGTGCCTCAGCACATCTGCCTCCCCTCAAAGCATGAGTGCAGGGAGAATGTGTGCTTCTCAGAGCACCTAAGCAAAGGTGTGGACTCCTCAGAGTACCAAAGCCAAGAGCAGCATATGCACTCCTCAGAGCAGCAGAATCAAGTGAGAGTCATGTGAGCTAAGTAAAGCAGTCACAAGGTAAAGTAAAACTCCTCCCCTTCCTTATAAGGAAAGAGGCGGGAAGAGGCTTGGGGAACTCTACAGGTTTAAGGGTATATGGAACCTGGCTCAGCAATTATCTGACATAGAGGAAATAAGTGAGGGAAGGAGGTGGGGGAAGATGTTAGGATATTGAATTTAGTAGCTGGAACAGTAAAGTGTACAATAGGCAAGAACCCACAATTGTAGTTGATTAGTTAGAGAGTGCTGACTCATGCATAATGCAATCTCTGCTATGATTGGTTGCTCTAAGTATAAACTATAAAGGAGGAGTTTCCCCTTTCCCCCTTTTTCTTCTGTGTGTTCTGTATAGTGTTTGGTTTACCTCATGATGTTTCTCTGTTCCTATCTTGTGTTGTGTCTTTTTGGATGATGACAAAGATTTCTGTATAAATTTAAGTGTGTGTGTGTGTCATTAAAAGTTTGTGTTAGTGTCTCTGACTTCATCTAGACACAGCTGTGCAATTCCCTGACAAAAATTTTAAAAAAACAAGCTTCTAACTTTTTTTTGGTCCAGTAAGGTACATCGTAAAGTTATACTACCTGCTTTTTACTTATGCCAACTAATAACCACTAACCATTTCTATAACAATAACCCGTCTAATTGTAAAGACTTGCTCATTTGCCAAGAAATTTAATGATACTTGGCTGAGGAAGTAAGATTAAAAAAAAAAAAATCTTCTGATACACCAGCCAGAATCTTCAATGTACTATCTGGTGGTGAGGTTGGTGGCAAAGTGACAGGAAAGTACCTTGTTCAGTGCACGCTATGCTGAGCATCTCTGTCCCAGCTAGATGGATCTGGAAATCTTCCCAGATGTTACGGTACATTTTGTTCTTGTGGCTCTCCCATCACCGCTGGAGCTTGGATGAGGGGGAAATGAAGGAGAGGATTGCTCTTGTTTCCTCTGAGTGTCTAATTTGATGGGTGGGGAGATAATTTTTTTCCCCTGCTTTGAAATTTTTTTTATTGCCAAGAAAGAAAGAAGGAAAATCAGTACACTGTTGGCGAGCAGGTGAAAAATGTGACACCTGTCTTGCTAGATACTATCTGAACAGCATGAGGCATGCAGGTTGTCTCAGATTCTTGAAACATTTGCAGAATTTTCCCTGCCATTTTGCACTGCTTTGAGGAGATGGGAATGAGACTTGTTTATAAAATGCTATATATCAGCAGAGCTATTGAGACAAGCCCATTGCTTTTTTTCCTCATCATCTCACTTTAAAAAAAATCTCTATTCTGAATGTATTCAGTCTAATAAAGCATAAATTCTATTCCAGATGCATTAGATTATAAACCCTACTATTCTTAATTATCAATAATTATGGTTGGGGCTAAGGCAGTCTAGCAACATCTGGAAGGTTATGGTTGACTCCTTGTGTGCAATTCTTTCCCAGAGAGTCAAAAAAAGGCATTTACAAATGAATGAAAAGCAAGTCCAGTCCCATTTATTAATCTCTCCTATACAGATGCCAGGAGATAGATAACAATGCTTTTTGTGTGTGAAAAGGAGATATTGATAGATCTACTCTGAGCATACTTGGTGTATTTTATTTCATTGTCATTGGGCAAAATTAATTTTCTTCTCAATCATCAGATTAGGCGGCAATCTAAATCCCACTTCTTAGGGCATTTGTCCCTTGTAACTTGGTGGGATTTACTTCTGAGCAACAATTAGATTCATTTTCACAGTGAGAAGTCAGACTCATGGGGCCCCATGACTAATGAATGAAACAAATCTCTATTACATGATTCTTTGTAGGGATTACATTGATTTGTTTGTAGTGCTTGTCCAAATGTATGGTTAAATGTAAATGGTCTTTGGTACAGCTTAGCTGCTACAAAAGTAATCAACAACTTATAAATCTGATTCATAGCCTTCCTGCAAAAAATTAAGGATATAATACCTTTCAGGTTAGCTTAGGCTGAACAGAAATGGTTGGACAGAATTCAAATCACTTTATTCCCCAGCTGAAATACAATTCTCCTTCCGCTATATTGTGAGAGTATTGGGATTCAATGGAACAACTTCCAACTGAACAGTGACATTGGCAATTTATGAAAATAGATTCTTTAAAAGCAGTTATGTGGCGTGCTGAGATCATCTAACAATCCACACTATGTCATTTCCTGTTGCTTCTCTTATTTTTATTCTCTCTACTGTGGCTAGTTTTGCTTCTGAGCTCTATACATATTGTTCCGTACATCACATTACATTACCTGTCTTGAGGAAGCCATACTTCAGTGGTTGAACATACAGTTCTGTTTGTCTTTGATGAAAAGGTTGTTGAAGAGATATTTTAGGAAGGCTAAATTCTAAAGCCGTTTGGGATTGACAAGTAATGAATGGCTTCTCGTGATAGCCTTTTTATAGGTACAGATGGATAGAGGAGGGGGAAAAAACCAACCACAAAGGGAACTCAATTTTATTTATCATTAATTCTGACTTGCTTCAGCAGATGTTTTTTGAGAGCCATTTTAACCTGCTTAATTTGTCTCCGTATAATGGGAAGCTGATAGCCTCAATTAACAGACTGATTAGGAAGTTTTTTTAATGAGTTCCAATAGTTTTGCTTGTTATTGCTGATTCAATGCATTGAATTCTTAGAGCTGGGATTTGAATGTTAGAAACTACCCAAGAGAGGTTTTCCACATGGCATCTACTATAACTTCTTCCATACAGAAGAAAAAGAAAAAAAAATAAAGAATGGTAAAATATGCAAACAAACAAACTCTTTTTTCAAAAGTTTTCAAATTATAAGTTTTATAATTGAGTGTTCATAGTAGTACCCATCCCTGATACAATTAACCTGAAAATCACTACTCACAACTGAAGAGAATATCTGAATTCTCCCCAAATATCTGGTCATTTGTGTTCAATATAATCTATTGTATGATCTTAGCAATGATAATATATACTTTCTTGTATTCCTTAAAATGGAAATCAGGCATAGGTTTGTCTAACACTTTTTTTTTTCCAGACAAAGGACAACGGTTTGATATGTTGGCAAAGCTACATTCCAAAAGTGAGGCCAAAAATAAAAGTATAATATTTTAAATATGATTTTGATTCAGAATAAATCAATACAATTAATATGCTTATTTCCAGTCTATAATTTTCATGTATAATTGCCACATAAACAAAAATTGTAATCAGTAAAAATGTTTTTGGCATGCCTTATCTGGGTGAAAAAGAAGGGGTCAAATACTATTTGATCATTTATTTGATTTTACCCTATCTTTTCATTCTGATAAACATCCAAAGTAGCTGACGGAATTTAAAAAAACAGAAAACATACTATAAAAATCAAACATATAAAGTTACATGCTAATTCCAATCAACATTTTACCTTGCATTCTGAATATTCCTAGAATGCTTTGCTGTTGTATTTTAAATGTTCAGAGCTAAATAAGAAGCATATCATGAAGGCCAACTAGTTGGGATGCAGAGTAACCCTATTTATTCTAATACATCACTCTTAAAAGTCAAAATTTGTATAACATTATAGGGTTTGACATGCTTCAAAAATAATTGGGAAGAATTGTTTTGGAGCTTATATAATTTCTTCTGGAGTCGTAACAGCTAAATGATCTAGAATAGTATCAATTCAATGCCTATTGAATATTATTCCAAATAGAGGGTTTGTAGAATTATTGGATTTTAGTGTATTTATCAAACCCAGGTACCCCAAGGTAATAGAAAAGTAATCCAAAGAGATATCATTAATTTGAATTAGAGTATGTGGAGATCCCAGATAAGGCTTCCTGGTTACAGCCAGGGTTAGCTTGTGTGCTTAATTTTCAGGAAGCTACACTCTAGAGTGGCCTTATTTATCTAGAAATACCCTTACTGGAATTACAACAAGAGGGATTGCTTGACATTGTTTCAAGAATAATTTGCCACCTCTAAAAGTATATGAATTGCAGAAAGCATCTGTGAATGTGTACATGGGGAATGAGCTTTTTCATGCTCTGAAATTAACAGTAAATGATAAAGAAAACTTCAGTATGAATAAAATATATGCCTTGAGTGAACAATTTAATGCATTAAAATTGATATAGGATACAAACACAATATTTGCTTGAGGAGGTATTGCACAAAGTATAGAAGCTAGTTTGAAGCACAGATTGTTGTCATGTATCTCTCTATTTTCTTGTGCTTCTATTTAGGTGTATCACACATGTATTTAACTGTTGGTGTAAAAATGTGTTGTTCTTTCTCTTCTGCTCAGTATAGACTCTGCTATCACAATATTCCTTCTTGTTGCTCATCTATCTGGAACTCTTCCACCATATTGCACACCTGAAGGGGAAGGAAAGAAAGAATGGGGGTGGGAATGTGATGGTAAAAAGGTCCCCTCCATACACATGTGCACTGGATTCACTGCCAATCTCATCAGATGTCCCCTCTGTACATGTGAGCTGCTTAAAGTGTCCTTGTAAGCAAACATTGACAACAAGCTGAATTGATTTTAAGTGGCAATAGGGAGAAGAATCATTCAGGAACCTGTGGCCCAGTAAACCAAATTGCTTATATTCATTGACCGTATCTCAAAGACAGTATGGCTAGCATGTTGGGAAGGGATGAATAAGGTCACAGAGATGGGTTTATCTCAAACATCCCCAATTTATATCGGATCTGCCTTTTTTCTTTATCTTGACTTTGCAAAGTATATATAAACCCTGGCTTTACTTTTGATCAGCAAAGGGCCAGTGCATGCTGGGATACCAGTATATACAGGAAGTCCTTGATTTATGACCACAATTGAGCCCAGCATGTCTGTTGTTCAGTGAGACATTTGTTAAGTGTGTTTTGCCCCATTTGTTAAGTGTGTTTGGCACAGTTGTTAAATGAATCACTGCAGTTGCTATGTTAGTAACATGGGTTGTTAAGTGAATCTGGCTTCCTCATTGACTTTGCTTGTCAGAAGGTCATAAAAGGAGATCACGCAAACCCAGGACACTGCAATCATTGTAAATATGAGTCAGTTGCCAAGCATCTGAATTTTGAACAGATGACCCTGGGGAGGCTGCAATGGTTGTAAGTGTGAAAAAAACAACAATGGTCATAAGTCACTTTTTTCAGGCCCATTGTAACTTTGAACAGTCACTAAATGAACTGCTGTAAGTTGAGGATTACTTGTACTGTTATTGTTTGCATTGTAGTGTTGTATTGTTAATAAAATTATGTTGTATCTTCAAAGTGATTTTGTTGCTTTAGGTGAGCCAGGTTTTGACTATAACAACAGGTAAACACGATATGGTGAAAGCAGGTGAAACGTTAGTAATAGAGGTGCCATTTGAACTATAATCTCATTGTTTAGTGTTAGAAAAATGGATTGCATCTGTAGATAGCAAAAATAAATCGCACTAAATATTTTTGCTGCACAGATTAGAGCAATACAGTAACAAGCACTGATGCGACAGTAAATTTAGCAAAGCAGAGGGTGGCATGGATGGGCAAAGTTTCAAAACCAGCAAACACTGAATATCTATCATTACTAGGAAGATAATAAGCTCTCTCTGTCGGATCCTTTCCCAGATATTTATAAATTTCCAAGCATCCTGTCTTCCTAATTATGAACATGAATTGACAAGTCTTTCTTCTTTGAAAGCTTGTGTTCCTGGGAATCTGCTGCTTGTGATGGCAGAGACATATTTTGTAGTGAGCTCCAAGCATGAAAGACATACGGTCATGTCTATGGGTTATTGTCTTCCTCTTGAAAACAGAGTGGCATGCCATGGTACAAAGTATACAACAGTTTGTGTAATATTAGAATTATATGATAGCCATAATGCAATATCCAGGTGCATAGGTGTTTTGAGTTGCTGGTTGTTTTGTAAAACACACACACACACACACACACACACACACACACATAGAGAGAGAGAGAGACAGAGAGAGAGAGAGAGAGAGAGACAGAGAGAAAAGAGAGAAAGAAGTAAAAAGAAGGAGGAAGAGGAGGAGGTGTAATCATGATTATACATGATTTTTTGGTATCCTTGTAATGTCCTTACTAAATAGAGCATTTTAGAAATTGCAATTAGTCCAGAATGCAGCATCAAGAATGCTGATGACTATTTGCTGTTTTAGAATAATATTACATATCTTTTATAAAGCTACTTTATATTCCCATCCAGGTAGTCCTTGTCTTATGCTCAATCACTTAGCAACTGTTCAACATTACAACAGACCTCCTGGGTGCTTTTTAAGACTGCACTATGAGTTATTTGAAATGAAAATGAATACAGGACTCTGTTAGTTCAGACAGTGAACTTCTGGACTAAGAAACTAAAGTATCATTGGTAGTGGTGATATACCAAATGATGTCATTGAGGTCCTTTGTCTGGAGGCCATCACAGCCTAAGTAGGGAGAAACAAGCTTAGCTTCAACCTTAGCAACCTGGATAGTTGTAGTTTTCAGACTCACTCTCTCTCTTGATTTGGGAATTTTTCAACCCTGGAATGAGATGGAAGGATATGCAACATAGACATCCTCCTAGACTCCCATCTCCTGCTTGAAGAATAGGTGGCAGCCTTGGTTAGGAGGGTCCTTGCACAAATATATGTTGTAAACCAATTGTATCATTCCAAGATTGGGAGGCCCTGCTCACACTCACTCATGCTTTGGTCATCTATTTGGATTATTGTAATATACATGACTCTGTCCTTGAAGACCACTCAAAAACGAAAGTTTCTTCAGAAAGCCCACATAGTTGTGGGTACACCTCAGTATATCCATGTAATATCAGTTCTTCCATGGACTCCATGGACTCCCAGTAAGATTTTGGTGCAGTTCAAGGTGCTGATTGTTATGACACAGGACCAGTCCATTTATGAAATAATGCAGAAATAACTGTCTCCAATTATTTCTGCTTCTTTGACCCTGAGGGCTTATTATGAGACATTGAAAAATTTGGCTTTATTTTGGAAATTGGGACAGAAAGCTAGATGCGGCCATTTTTAGATGACTATTAATGTAGAAATGTGTGCTGCCCCATATGTGATGTGTTAATTTGATTATTAATTTATTGTCTTTAACCTGCTGTTTACCTAGTCATAACACAACAACCACCCTGTGAGGTAAGTTGGGCTGAGAAAGAGAATGACTGGCACAAAGTCATCTACTTGGCTTTCATACCTTAGGTGGGTCTAGAACTCATAGTCTCCTGGTTTTAGGCCAGATCTTCACCACTATACCAAACTGGCTCTTTCTCTCATTGTTACTTTCCATACCATAAAGACAGCAAGAGGAAGAGAGAGCATATTTGCTTTTCTTGTGTGGGAAGCTTTGTTTTAAGAGGGAAAACTGATAGAATATTACATCCTTGATTTCTTACTATACTTCTCAGGGAAAATGTCTCCCCTTCATGAAGTACCTGATTATTATTTATCATTGCTTCTTACTCTTCAGTAATCCTGTCTTAGTGTATACTTGATCACATGGATTCTTGCTATTTCCTAAGGGAGCGTGGATGGAATAGTTTTGCCTCTATTTTGCATATTACAGTGAAATTTATATAAGGTGTTACCTATTGAGAATGGAGGGGCGCTTGCCTTCATGGTGAAATGTATGGCTGAATGTTCTGGTTACCCTGGAGACAGGAGAAATGTGACGGTCCATTTGGTGAGCGTGGAGAGACAATGAGTAGTAGTGACAAGAAGGAAGACTTTCAGAAAACCAAACAAAAGCAAGCATATAAAAAAGAGGCCTGGTGAATACCTTGGGTGAAAGTCAAGAGGCATAATTAACCTGAGTGGAAAATCACTCAAGATTTTTTGTGCTTAGAGGAGAATCATCTGAGAAAAAAAGGATATTGATCTGTGGAATGCTAGTCTTCAGCTTCAAAAGTCATTGTAGGTATATGTAAAGGCAAGAACTGACTAAAGACTAAAAAATAAAACAAAAGGGGAAGGGAATACTGTAGAATTTGTATTTAAAGTTTGCCGCAAGAATCACTTGTTATTAAGCCATTTTCTTCTCCTTTGTTCAGCCTAAACAATTCTTATTCTAAAGAAATCAGAAACTATAAAATAGGGTTAGAGTATTTCACCATGTTCTCATATATATTGCTCCACAATTATAGAACTGTCCTCCCTTCCTCCAGTAGCAATATAGGGCAATGGAGGGCAAAAGAAGACCTTCACTATTCAATTCTACTACTAGAAGTGAAAATGGGATGCTATTGTTACTACTGTACTCCATGGCCATGCCAAGAAGGTGCCAGTAGCCCTACCTATAGGAGTGTGGGATATTTATAGATTGGCCACTTGTTATGCCTGAACAATACCATAGAGAACAAGCTATCACAATTCATTCCTATGAGATATTCTGTTAATCCCAAGATAGGTAGAGAATTTCAGTTCATCACCAGGCAAAGTCTCCTAATGCAACATTTAAATGAATATTACAGCTTAAAAAAAACCCCACTCTGTTCTATGGTAATATATTACCTTTATTGTATAAAGTCATTCCTTCACTTGGTAATACAAACAATTCTCATGACAACTAATGCTTAAACATAATAAAAACCGCACTTATTCAGGCTTCTTGCTACCCAGGTATCCTTTTGATGCTTTCAGATCCCCAGAGATTTGAGGAATCTGGGATCTATGGGTTTCTCATTGAGTTTTCCTGAAACTTCTCATATATAGAAATTTTAAATATTATTTTTCTATGCCTTTTTGATAAGGCAAAACTTATCAAAGTGTAGTTTGTCATAATTAGCTAGTTAATATATAATAATGAGAGATCCACCTTACAGCCAAATTTGCACTTATGGCCACCTGCTACCAATGGTGACAGGGGTTAATAGCTGGAAAAATCGTATCCCAGGGAGATAGGTAATCTGTTGCATATTCTTTTACTCTCTAATAGGTGACCACCTGCCTATCGCACTTTGGACCACCTAGGGGCCTGCCCAGCTGTGTAAATTGCTTTGCAATCAAAAGCCACTTTGAGTGGGAAGCATATTTTCAATCACATTAGATGTTCTTTAACTTCCTAATTGCAAAAAAGGAAAAGTCGTTTGCTTGATCTGTGTGTGTGTGTGTGTGTGTGTGTGTAAGTGTGCGCATGTGCGCACTCGGACGTGCCCAAATGCATGCTTACTCATATATTCTTGCTATCCAGGCTCTTTTGATCACCAATGTACATGGAAGGACAGCAGGATGGCACAACAGTTAGCCTGAAAAATATCAACCTCTTCTTTTTAGGAAAGGGTGTACCGAAATGCCACTGAGCATCAAATGAATAGTCTCTATGGTGATTGTTGTGAACATGCAATGTTGTAATCCATTAACTGAGTCTCTGGCCAAATTCCTAGTAAGATGAATTCGGAGATCCAACATTATAACAAATCATCATTTTTGAGATGTTTACACTGAGCACCTCATTATAAGTGTAGCATATAATCCAGCAGTTGGTCCCTTCCCTTTCTAGGCTTATCCAGAATAGCATTTTTCTCCTTAAATAATTTGAATTCTCACAGTTCTCGTCTGGAATCTATTTGATATGGATACATTCACACTTCAAGACTGAAGAATCATGCTCCAACATGAGTATTTGTAGCTCAAGAAGAAATATGAATGCCCTTTTGTACTAAAACATGCTCACACTAAAAAAAGGCTTTATAGTAGAACAAATAATAATAACGTGCCTTATGAGAGTAATGATTAGCAACAGAACTATTTGTACAGGTTGATGTGGAGTACTTAGAAAAAAATTTCACTTGCTTCAATGGGACTTCTTCCAAGTGAGTGTGAATAGGATGGCAGTTTTGGAGAGCAATTCTGTGCTGCTTTTGGAGCCCTTTGGCATCTCTAAGCATCTTCCTGACAAAAGCTGGATGCTGAACAAGATGTGAGAATAATTCTTACATAGTCAAATGCAAGCAATCTAACTTCCGAGATGATCCTCATCAAAATGAGAAAGATATGGAAATGGTCCATCATACCCACAATAATGTCCTTTTTTTAAATACAGAACAGAAGAAGGAGATAAAAAAAATTGACGATTATTTTCAACCAAAAAAAAGAATTCATGTTTGATCCACATCAGTTGCTGGAATTGTTATTTTTTTCCATAATAGCTTCTTAGCTTCTGTATAATAGATCAGAAATACTAGCATTTTGTGTACTTGCTTACCTGCTTCAATGCAGCTTGCTGCAAAGAAGCTTAGCAATCCTTCCATTTTCTCCAGCTTCTATGTAAATATACAGATTTAGATATCCCACTGTAAACAATGAGTGGATAAGCAACTCTACATTTGTTTGGCATTTGGAATCACAGTGAAGTGTTATAGGACTTGGGGTATAAAGGATCCTTAGCCCTGTGCATCCCACTCCATATATCCCAAATGTGTTCTATTACGGTTAAAGTTAAACTTAGAGATAGAGTTGTTGTTGTGAGGAAAATAGGAAGAGGAAGATGTGTTGGATACATTTTCTGCCTTGGGTTATTTGTAAAAAAATAAAGACATGATACAAATAGAGAAACAAGCAAACAAATAAAAAATACCCTATATCACAAACCTAGCAAAACCTTACACAAGGGCTGTCAAACTCGCGTCGTCATGGTGATGTCATGTGATGTATCTGGACTTTTTTCCCCTTCACTAAACCAGGAGTGGGCATGGTCAGCTCGTGACGCATCTGGCCCAAGGACCAGGAGTTTGACAGCCCTGCCTTACACTATTGCTACTCTATTAAATGAAGGGGTGAGGGTGGTTTTATTCTGGCAGGACTAGATTTAAAATGGGGGTCCCCAACCCTTGGACGATGGCCTACTATCCAGCTGTGTCCTATTTGGAATTGGGCTGTGTGAGTGGCTGGCTGGAGAGCATGTGTACGTTGCTCAACCAAGTGGTGAGCCGGTGAGCAATTGTGCACTTGCGCACTGGCCCGCCGCTCGCACAAGTTGAGCTGCGCAGGTGCATGCTGGCCTGCAACTTGCACAAGGGCTGCATGTGCGCATACATATGTACGCGCCAGCCCATCACTCGTGCAGCCCAGTTCCCTTATTCGCCCCCCTGGGCCCCCAAGCCTCAAAGGTGGGACTACTGATTTAAACTACAGATTCAATTGCCCCCTTCTGTAGTGATCAAGCCTGCCAAATTCAGTCTGACAGATGCAAGTCAGAATTTTTACAAAAGTGGGTGAGGTATATCTATGATAATTGGTGACAGATTGAAAATGCCCCTATGTTAAGAAACTGGCCAAATAATATACAGCGTTTGCAGATTTGGGAGTTAAACCTTTTCATTGCGACTATTTGATTATTTAAAGGGTTCTATAACTGGGTTGATACGCAGAATTAAATGGCATTTGTAGGCCAGTGCTAGTATTTCTCCACAAAGCTGTGTGTTTAGAGAGCTCCTGATGAGCTGTTTCTTCTAATTGAAAGATAGATAGATCACTCGCTTGGCTTAGTTCCCCTTCTTCCCCGTTGTCCTCATCCTAGAGAAACGAAAGGTAAAAAGGGTGGTGAGATCATCCAGTAATGTTTAGACACCTCAAATAACTCACCAAGGAGTTTCATCATGTTGCCAACTCAATTTGGATTGCTTTGGAGGAACGCTGCTCTGCTTCATGGAAATGCAGAACTAGTGCAGAGCGGATGGATTTGATTGAGGACTCAGGATTTGGCTGACTCGGGTAGGGAGTCCCCCCCCCCAACTTTAAACTGTTATAAGAAAATAATAGAATATTGGAAAGATGTCTGGTTCTTTCCCCTTCAAAGGGGTCACCAGAAACAAACACAATTACAAATGAAAGGAAGAGGAGTATGAAACAGGCTGTTGGATTTATAACCCAAAAAGCATTGCCAGACGTCTGAACCAGCATTGTTTTTATTCATATGATGGCTTTGTTTGTAAATGGACTGTAGTCTTCAGTAAATGTATACTGAGCTTACAGTAAAGGTTTTGTTGTAGTGTGGAAGAAAAACATAGACAAATGAACACTAGCAAATGATACAGATTACTGTGATACAATAGGCTTAGAACATGAATGAAACAGAATTAAATGGAGGGGAAAAGTGCTTCAGACACAGGAGAGATTGGCTATAGAAATTGCTTTGTTTTTTTTCTCCCCCACCTCACAGAGCAGAGAGACTGGAAAGGAAGGGATTACAAGGGACTAAGCAGACAACAGGGAATTCACCAAGCTGTTGCATAATATGCTTGCAGCTCCCAGCACTGAGCATGTGCCTCTTGATGTATATTCTACATTGTCTGCCTGTTTGCTTTCTTGTATTCCCATCCTCTCTAATAAATGTAAATATAAATATTAATTCCCTTCTTGCTAGTGAACCCACACCAAAGGGAATGCTAGTGAACCCAAAGGGTGGAGAATGGGGGAAAAGAAAGCACAGTTATGATGATTCTACAGTGATCACTTCACTTAATGACAGAGCTGCCAGTCACAATTATGTAATTAATAAAGGACTATCACAGTATCATCCAATCCCAAAACATTTTTATCTGACCTAGGACAGATCCCAAGGAAAGCCTGCCAGTTACAACCCTTCGCTGTGAAAAACATCTTATTAATTCCTATTCTTGTCTGCAAAAAATCAGACAACCATTAGATGGCAGCCGAGAAATACAGAAAACTCTCTCTCTGGTTCCATGTGATGATCATCTTAATTTGCAAGCCCTATTTTAATTGGCTCCAAATGTTAAATTTACTATATTAAATTGTCCCTAATTCACTTGACAATGGTCGAATAGGGGCTTGAACCTGGATTTCTATAGTCCATGAAACTAAGTGGCAAGAATTCAGGAGAATGATCCCAGAAACTTCAATTTCACCAACCTCTTCCTGAAAGGTGGAAATAGAAAGCAACCTCATGGCTGCAAAGAAAAATATTACCATTTTATTTTTGACTTATTTTTAGTCAAGTCCAAACTGAATAGGATAAATAGAGAAATATTAGCTTGCAATCCAATAAAAATTTTCCCTGGAGTAAGTCCTGTAGAATTCAGTAGGGGTTGATTTCTGAATAGACATGCATACACTTTCCATAGTAATTACAAGGATATAAAATCAATAGCTAGCATATCCAGAATCACAAATGAGATTTTATCTGTTATGTTTCTAACAAAAGTTCTCATTGATTGAATATATGCCATGCTGAACAAAGACTTGCATTTATGCATATTTTTATATATTATTTTTGAGCTGAACTCATTTTGGGATTTCTCTTAAAAACAGGGTAGTTTTTAATAAGTAACACGGGACATTTTTATTTATATAGTATGAAAGTTTATGCATGAGAATAAATCATCCCTATCATGAATATATGGAATACTAATTATAATTACATGAGTTCAGTTTTTTTCTTTTGAATATCTATCTATACGCTTATATTTAGTATTATTAAAAAGTACAATACTCAGCCAGTTTTGTGCACTCAAGATTTTATTATTAACTGATTTTTTTCTTTAAAAAACCTGTTAGCTATTACAGTTATATAGGGCTTTGAATCTAGTTCATTAACACAAAATTACCCTTTAATGGTGGTGCAGCTGCCGTAAAGAGTATAGTAAGTATGTCAAAGTTCTTATCATCTTATTACAAATTTTTTTTCCAGATGTTTACTTGAACTGGGTTGCCTATTTTTGAAAGTCTTAAAATATCAGTCAGTTAGGAACATAGATTCATGCTATCAGTTTTTTTGAAGAATCTTTTACAATTAGTAGAAGACTAAAATCTCAAAGTCATCTATGATGCACCTTTAAGGCCAGGTGGATAGCTGTGAAAGGATATGTGGTGAAGCACCAATTATGATGGCGACCTATTTAATACCAATAAAGCAGTGTGTACTTCTTATGTCTTCCTCCTCCATAGTTGACAGGTTGGAAGAGATTGGCAGCATAGCAGTTCAGGTAATTGGCACTCAGGAAGGGAGAGAGATTGAGAGAAGATATTCAAGAGCCATTACGCAGAGATGGCTGTAGGTCATCACTGCATATGTCTCCAGGTGCCTAATGATTTAGCTTCTAAATATCAGGTGGGTTCATAATAAGATTTCATCCATGACTTGATTATGGGTGAAGGACTTGATCTGACACACCTTACTGAGCCAGGCTGGAGGTACTGGTATGATGCATATTCTGACTCTGGCCACCTAGTTTCTCAGTGCACATCAGCCTTGATTGGACACATGGGAAACACTGTTGTAAATAGAAATTCAATCTTAATCACTAAGAAATCTCTCCAAACTGACCAGGCTTGGTACTGAGTCAGTGAGACAGACTGTGGATGTGGCTAGTTTCTATGCACACTTCTACTCACTTTCCTGCCTGAGGCACAGGACTGTAATTGGCCATGAGATTTCAACCTTCTCTCTGAAAATTGGCCCGGTAAAGGTGTCTCAAACTTCATTGGACCAACAGATAGAACATGGCACAACCTTGATTTAGATTTCACCTTAGAAAGTCAGGGGAAATTTTGATATAGGTTGAAGTCAGTGTCAAGATCAAATCACCATCTGATCTATGGAACAGGCAAAAAAAAAAAAAGGGGGGGTCATTTACACAATTATTCTGTAGTGTGAAAGTTGGTTCATCTTGGTTTTCCAAGGAACTCTGGGGGATGAAACAGGAGAAGTGATCATTAGAATACAAATGAAATAGTCTCATTATGGGGATGACCAAACATACATTGATACACAAAGTTGTACCTACTGCATGGCACTGAACACTGCAAAAAATAACTTTGTAATCAGTGTTGTGTAGATATCCAGCAAAACTTATAAGATCAAGGACTGTCATTCCCCCCCCCCCAAAAAAAACCTTTGGAGACCTCAAAGAACTGCTGTGCAAAGGCAGCCTAAGATAAAGTTGTTTGTCTTCATACTAACACTGGTTTCAATATAGTACATGCAAAGTTTTGATACACTACGTGTACATATAGTAGTTGTGAGAGATGCCTGGTTTAACTGATTCATGTTTTAAGGACTAAAGATACACATTAGACATATATAGCTCATTTGCCTGCTTGATTCCTTCCCATTTTTCCTTATTTGAGTAAGCATCAGCCCTTCAAGATAGTCCAGACAAGAAACTAAAACCTTGAGTACTGACATTTTTGTTATTGTAAGGTTATAGAAACAGAATCTTGCAAATCTGAAAGCAATTCCTTCCCCCTTGCCTTTACTTTCCAGAGAACTAGGGAGAGCCCTTCAGGAATGCTTTCCGCTGCCCCTTCCTTTGGTGGGCTGAGATATGTCTTATTTGACCATTGTTGAGACTATGACATCCCCCTTTGGTCTCCCAAGGTCATTCTCACAGTCTATTATATCAAGCTAAGAAGGCTGACATAGCGAATCCTTTTTAAAGGCATTCTTACATAATATATTCCTGCTACTAATTTCAAAGAAGACAATAATCATTGTGAAAAAATACCTGCCAATCACCAACTTTTTATTTTGCGCAAAATGTTTGATGGTAGTATGAGAATTTTTATATCCAAATATATATTTTATTCTTTATCCTGTTTCTATCTTCCCCTTAAAATATTAAGAGACTCCACAATGGTCTAAGAATCAGTGTTTTCACTAGATAATTAACAGTCAAGCTGAAACTAAGTTAATGAACTAAAATTAGCAAACTTACTCAAATAAGTTACCCAGACCTAATCCACATATCAAAGGATAAGATCTGCTTATTAAACAGTTAATTAAATAATGTCTCCCAGACGAACTGCATGTTCACAAGAATAAACAAACACACACACACACACACACACCAAGTGTCACCCTAGTATCAGCACATGACACCCTGGACAAGTTCCCCCTATAAAAATCTGCCGTACCCCATTTCTCTGCAGCCTTCCCCTAAAAGCAAACTGTTCGAGTTGGAACCCCAAATTATTTTTCTGACAGTAGGACTCTGGGTGATAGCGGTATTGATCAGTAGCAAAGTTTCAGGCTTTTCTTTCCCTTAAGCAATGATGAGATGGGCTATGCATTTTCAATGTTTTACTAAAACGTTATAATTCTATCCCATTTAATTATACAATTAGTTTCCCCTGGAAATCAGGGTATATTTTAACACAGAGCAAGATGGTATCCAAGGAATATATGGATTAATTTTATTGTGCATTTGCAACTGAAGTTCATCATGAGGACCCAGATTGTTGGGGGCAATATGCAATATATGCTTACTTCTGTAAACCACTTAGGGAGGGCTGTAAAGCC
>JANHJO010008476.1:67503-80456 GCA_032468235.1 Pseudoxyrhopus heterurus | reverse complement strand
CTATCCTATCCTATCCTATCCTATCCTATCCTATCCTATCCTATCCTATCCTATCCTATCCTATCCTATCCTATATTTCTGTATGAAGCACCTGTATGAAGCACCATATTCGATATAGCAAATATAGCATATAGCAAACAATACATTGAAATATCAGTTGAACATCATACAAAACACACAACTGTGGGTGAAATAGGAGGTTCTCCAACAACAATGAATTTTTAGGTCCAGTTTTCAATTTGAAAAATTAAATTTTCAAAGCACCGCTCTTTCATTCTTGTACATTTAATGAATTTTTGTAAGGTGGAGATCTCTTTTTCTGCTTATTAATTTGTTTATCATCAATCCAGAAATGAGAGGGAATTGTTTCATCCTCACTTTTTGCCTTGGGTATCTTGTTCAATTTTTCCATCAATTTCAAATTTCCCCTACTCCTCTCTTTCATAAGACCAATTGGAAGCTTCTGCTTTGATTTCCCCACTTGCAGAAGCATAATGCTTTTTCCCAGTACCATCTCACCAATGAATCCCTAATGCCACACTTCAAAAGACGTTTCCTACAGTAGGAAAGCCTTATTGCCCAAAAGACAATAAGAGAACAATGGATTTTTGAGGGGAAACTGGATCAGTAGAACTAGTTGGGGCACATGCCTCATTTTATGAAACAGTCACCACAGGGATGGCATACAAGCCCGTGCAGATCTCCCCCAAGGGAGAGCAAACAGCTGCATAGAATTTCACCCTCAGTGAGGTTATTTTCATCCCCTTCATGTGGACTGGAAGAATCAGGGAAATGGAGAACTGTGGAACCATAAATACAATGCAGTTGTGGCATGCATTAGTCGTTCTCCCAGAAAAGCCTTAAGCTTGGTCTCCTTCCCATTAATGGAGCTTCCTTCCATAGGGAAAAGGCAGTTTTGAGGGAACATCAAGCTACAAAGGCAATTTTGGGGAAACCTGAAGTAGTGGGCAGCATTTCAGAGAGATTTGGGGATGGAATTGGATTGATCAGATTTTGATATTGACATAAGCTGAGCCAAACCTCTAAACCAGTTTTTCTTTTGAGTAGCTAAATAACAGACCCTAAACATAGACTCAACTGTGATGCCAAGAAAACTCTAGATCTTTAAAGGATGAAAATACTGGCTGTGTTTCTCAGTGGCTGAGTTTGTAACCAGATGCTGGACTGTGCTGTGAGGTTCAGCATGAAACACCAAGCATGCAAAACATATCTGAATCTTCATGTGGCCTTGGGTGATAAAGAGGACAAGTGCTTGTGATGAAAAACACTCAACACATCTCTAGATCCTCAGCCCTTTAATCAGAAAATGGAAAGATATTTTGGAAAGAACAGGGAAAGCCACCACATTTGAGCCATTCAATAACTGTTTTGCCTGTGGCTAGGTAAAAAACATTTCCCAGAAAATAAACTAGCCAAAATGTTGATTTAAACATCATGGCCATATTTTTCCCCTATCGTCTACTGGAGCATGCAGTTGGCAGCAGAAATTCTATAAATGCAACTATAAATATAAAACCTTCAGATCAGAAGGCTCTTTGGAAACAGTTCCTGTTTATAAAGACTATTTACAAGGAAGTAGAGGTTTGCTGACATTCAGGATAAGTTTTGTTGTCTCAACATTTGTATGGTAAATTATTTTCTTTCTCGGTCTGCTTCCCCTTGCCCTTATTTTTTCTGGAAAAAAAAATATCGTGGTTCAAGCAAAATTCATTTGTTTTTCCATTTTAGTTATGATTTATGGAAAACTAGAAAAGGGTTTCCTGGGTATAAATGCAAAAAAAAGAAGAAGAAAAACGTAAGCAGAAATATTTTGGGGGGTATACATGTGTGCACCCACCCCATACACTAACTCTAATCCAGACATTCCTTTGCAAGACTAAATCAGAAAACAAACAGATATTTATCTAAGTCCCCTTATGCTTTTAATATGAATGGATTTTTTCTCTTCCACTAGTCATCACAGTGCAGTGTCCTGCCATTGGTCAGCCAATAGTTGCTTCAGAAAATTTCTCATTTTTGAAACGGTAATTTCAGCTGCTTGTGGGCCTTTTCTACAATCCAAATATAGATTTAGCCCAATTTAAAAAAAAATCAAAATCCACAACTTCAACAAAGAAAGTATGAATTTAGGAGAACATTAGAAATAATATAGTAATATAAAATAAAAAGAGGAACGAAAAAACTTAGCATTGTATATGAATTATGACTATATTTGGAAAATGGGAATACTATGGATATAATATGGACACTTCATTGCTTTATCACTGAAAGATAGCAAAGATGTTTGTTTGTTTTTATGTTTGTTTTTGTGTTTAAAGAAAATCAATAAAGAAATTTAAAAAAAAAAAAAACCCAAAGCCTCTTAATTTTGTCAACACATATCCAGTTGTTATGCCTGACAAATACTTTTTAAATTTTTTCATTGGAAGGTTGTTTATCACTTAATGTCCTTCTATCCCAAAAACATTAATTAAATTTTCAAGAGTTTGTAAGCTCATTGGCTATTACCACCCTTTTGTCTTCTATTGTCCACTTTTCTGATGTTTCTTCTGCTGAAGATGTTGGCACTTTTCCAGGCATAATAGCCATTTCCCCCTGCCTCAAAAAACACAGAGCTTCTGTTGTAACTCTTGTCTTATATAGAAATTCAATACATGTTTTTAGACAAACTACTGATCTTTAGCCTCAGTTTCCTTTCTGCCATGGAGAAATCCACTGTAGATGTGTCTCCAAATGTCTTAATATGTAAGAACTGCATATTATCATGCATTTGGGCAGTATGAAAAACAGCAGATTGATATATTGCTATATAGTGAAGCATATGCCAGGCCTCTACCAAATCCTAGACTTGTTTATTTGGTTGCCTTATGTTATTCTAGTTGTTTATTTGATCTTTATTTCATTATGAAAATCAAGGGAGATTTCCACAGAGTTCCCAGGTGACCTCCTGTCCAAATGCTGGCTAGATTTAGAACTTCTCTGGCTCAGCAAGGTTGCTGCATCATCTTCCTTGACTATAAATATAATCCTTTACCCCAGTTTAAAACATCCTAAGTAGCAATCCAGAAAAGTATGATCCCTGACATTCAGGAAAAAAAATAACACTGTTCTACAGTATATGGGTCAATCATCTGATGCAGGATAAAGAAACATAATCTATCTCTGGATAACTATTAAACAGGAATTATCATTTAATAAATGGTATGAACTTTGTTAATCTGCAAGAGTAAGAATTACACCAAATTCTTCATCTGTCATAATGAAACTATGGTCTGCGGTGATTGGATTGGCCTCCTCTGGTTTTGTTTGGCCCTGTCCATTTCACAGTGTTCAGGTTCCCCTGAAAGTAGTCAATGCTCATAAAGTGTTCTTCAACACAGAAGCTCAACACATTAACACCACACAAAAATATACCATGTGCTCCGTCTGGCAAACTACCAGACAAGCTGGAATGCAATCTGGAAACATTTACAGGCTTTTGAGAGGGAAATGCCAACCACTATATTTCACTCAAAAGGAGATTTGAAATATGTTTGTAAAATGTATAGATTATACTGTACATGGAAATAAATTAAAGCCTCTCCAGTAACATCAATTGAAACCAGCAGAGCTGGGAGTCTAGCTTTTAAATGGACTGGGGTCGAACTCACTTGTTCTTTTTTAAAGCATATGAATGAAGGACACTTCTAGCCACTAACAGAGAAATGTGCAAGAAATTGACAGATTTATCAAGCCTAAATATTTGTGGTCTAGCAAGGTTTTCATCAGCTGTATCTCTACATCTCTATGTATCATTTAGTCAGACATGTCCACAATTGATTATCAATAGCTAATTTTATTATATTGATTTTATCTGAAGAAATATATAGGTGTTGCAAAAGGGGATCACATGACTCCGAGATACTCCGAGATACTGTAACTGTCATAAATGTGAGTCAATTGTCAAGCATCCAAATGTAAATCACATGACCATGGGGCTGCTACAATGGTCATAAGTGTGAAAAATGGTGATGTCACTTTTTTCAGTGCCATTGTAACTTCAAACAGTCATTAAATTAATTGTTGTAAGTCAAGGACTACTTGTAGTTCCCACAACAAGGCTGATCGGGATAATTAGTTTAACCCAGGAGTGTCAAACTCAAGGCCCTTGGGCTGGATCTGGCCCACAGGGTGCTTAAATATGGCTCGTGGGGCTGCCTTGGAAACAGCAAAGGATTGGCCCGCAGTGCCTCTGCCAGTGAAAACGGAACTTGGGAGGGCAGCGCCAGAGGATTGCAGGAGGCCGTTGCAGCTGAAAATGGAGCTCGGGAGTCCATGTTCGCTGGCAGAGCATTTGGGCCACCACAGGTGCCACTGACCCAAGTGACGTTGAGCAGGCCATGCCCACCCTGGCCATGTCCCCCCGGCCTCCCCAAGGTCAAACACAAACCTTGAGTGGTGCAGCGGGTTAAGAACCTGTACTTTGCAATTAAGTATTCAGCTCCCAGCTGCCTGCAAATTAGCAGTTCGAATCCCACCAGGCTCAAGGTCAACCCAGCCTTCCATCCTTATGAGGTAGGTAAAATGAGTACCCAGATTGTTGGGGGCAATATGCAATATATGCTTACTTCTGTAAACCACTTAGGGAGGGCTGTAAAGCCCTGATAAGTGGTATATAAATCTAAACAATAAATAAAATAAAATAAATCTGATAAAATGTTACAATAGAAAGCATTGTTTATAAAGAACATGAATGAGAATTTTGGACATTTTTTTAAAAAAATGTAAAAATGCTTTTGGAATACAAATAAATAGAAAGAAAAAGGTATAAACATTTTAACACTGTATTTCCAACAGAATAATTTTATAGAGAATAGAGAAAAAATAAATAGGTCACCATTATAGTTATTGATCTCGGCACAGAACACCCTAATCCCCCTCTTCCTCTGTAGGATATCATTCAGACTTTAATGGTCCTAAGCTTCTGTTAAAGTCACCTATTGGATTGCTAGGCTAGACTCATAATAGTGAAATTGTATTAAAAAAAAGTTGCCTGAAATAATCAATCCCCCAGCCATTACGGGTTTGAAATTCTGAAAGGAAAGTTTATAGTCTTTTCTCAGCAAAAAGCCTTGACGGCCATTGTAATGTGTGCTCATTTCAAAAGAAGCCAAAGATCATTCAACTTGCTGCCGTGCCTATATTCAGACGCAAATGTCATTTCTTTAATGATGACATTGGCAGAACTGTGACATATGAATTACAGTAATGGTATCTAGATATTGTTTAATCATGGAAAATTGTTTTTCGATCAGTAATGGGGCACACAAGATTTAATTCTCACAATAATTGTAAAACTGAGTGTGGGGTGTGAGATGGAAGAATTGTTTCAAAACTCATTTGTGGGTATTCTATTCTATTCTATTCTATTCTATTCTATTCTATTCTATTCTATTCTATTCTATTCTATTCTATTCTATTCTATTCCATTCCATTCCATTCCATTCCATTCCATTCCATTCTCCCTGCCCTCCTGTCCTCTCCCCTCCCCTCCTCTCCTGCCCCCTCCTTTCCCTTCCTCTCCTTCCCCCTCCTGTCTCTTCCCCTCCCCTATTCCTTTAGATATATGCAATTATGCCTTCCAAAATTTCTAGCCAATATGCTGGGAGAAAAATTGGAGTTCTATCTCCACATTTTCTGGAGAAGGCAAGATTAGGGGAAGTCTTTGATAACCTTAAACAGTTATTCGCCTTTGACAGACTATTAATAAATACTCTGTTACTATCAGAGGTTTGGGGGTAAATATCATCACTATAAATAGTGACTTTATCAGAATAAATGTATAATTTTAATGTAAATTATATTATTTCTTAGATTTATGTTCTATCTTTTTATGTTTGCATGCTCATGCAGAAGGACAATGGTGTCTTATTTCTTTATGATTTTAAATCTCATTTTCCTTTCTTAATAACAAGTCCCAAAGCAAAAGTTGTACATTATATGCGCATCCTTGCAGACTATCATGTGGAAAGTCTTCTCTTCCTCAGTGAACACTTTGCAGGAAGGAACCACTGCCAGAATATTTTCCAATGAAATATGTCTAGATTCAACTCTAGAAATAAAATCTATCCATATAACAGCAGAGAAACCATATCAGATTTAGGGAGCTCAAATTATTTCCTCTGGAAGAATTTGCAAAGAGAATTCAAATTGGGAATTGTAACCTCAAAAGAATGCAAGAAGAAGTTCAGATCATTAGCTTCTAATGATACCACTAAGGTTTGGAGGTCTGGCTGAAGCAGATTGTTTCACAGTAAAATAGAATGGTAAACCATTCTAAGTGGAAGAAAATTCTAGGCTATCAACTCATCCATAAACTACGAATGGGGTAAGAAAGCTGTGTTCAACTGTTACATCTTTTATAATATTTATTGTTATTTCATTTTAATTGTTTAAAGTTTGTGCATTCAGTCACCTTACATGCTGGAAAGAAAATGACTCATGCACCTTACATGTTGGAAAAAAATGATAAGCATCATGATATGCATTTTCAGTTAAATACTGTGTTTCCCCCAAAATAAGACCAGGTCTTATATTAATTTTTGCTCCAAAAGACGCATTAGGGCTTATTTTCCAGTTAGGTCTTATTTTGGGGAAAATATGGTACTAAATGTGTCCATATGGCTGACGATCTTACCTGGGGCTTATTTGTGAGGTAGGACTTATATTACAACCATCCTGAAAAATCATGCTAAGGCTTATTTTCTGGCTGGGTCTGATTTTCGGGGAAAGACAGTATATCCTGGAATAGTGAAATGTGATGTTAATGATGATCACAATAATCATCATGTAGTACTATAATCAACTAGAATTACTACCTTATATTTCAACTTTTGTTGAGAAGCTATGGAGTCCACCTAGCAGCATAGAACATATTAGAACATCCCCCTTTCCATTCCAGTTTAAGGGTCAATCTATTAGCATCTCATCTTAGTAGCAACTTTTTAATGTATTTTGTCCAACAAAAGATTAAGTTCATGGAATAGTTGGCAAAGGATGAATCGATTTTTACCGTCCTTAAAATTGCTATTGTTGGGATTATTCATGGTGATGTCACTTTACTTGCATGGCTTCGTTATTTTGTTCCTAAATGTAACAACTCTAGCCAAATGTGTATTTTTAATTTTTTTGACTAGTACCTAAAATATTAAATAAAGCTGAGAATGCTGCTTTGTATAACAAAGAAATCCTTCAGGTTTCAACCAGATGGCAGCCCACATCGTTTGATACCTGACTGTATTTTTCTTGTTATTCTACATCTAATTGGCTTCAGAAGAATGCCAAGCTGGGTCAGTGAGGGCCATAATTTTAAGACTGAAAGAAACCATTAGGTTGGGTGCCCATTTTAGCATACCAGTTTATGGGAATATATAAAGAACTTCTCCTTCCTCCTCCTCCTCTTAAGTATTTTTGTAGCTCTTCACACTGTGAAAGAGAGGGATTAATAAGCGGTACAGTGCCCAACATTTTTGGCATCTGTGCTTTTTTTCCCACATAATCACAAAAAAAATCATCTTTACATTACTTTCTGTTGTTTAAATCACGACAGAGTTCAGCTTATTTAATGAGAAGCTTTAAAAAATCCCATTTTGGAAAATAGGAGAAAGGAGCAAGAAAACCTGATACCACCATCATTGCGAGAATTTTGCAGGACCTCCAGACTCTAGGGAGTTGAAGAGCAATCTTATCCTAACAATAAAATTTAATTCATGCATAGGATTACTCTGCTGGTTCTTTGTCTGCTGTTCACATATGTCTGATAGCTGCCTTCAATGCGTCTCCTGGGTGCTATTTGTTGGAGACTGAAACTTCATCATTGAGCGCTTAAGATTAAACATAATGGAGTATATGATAAATGGATTCATTCTTGCCCAGCACCGATGTGTTATCTGCTTTCATGCTTTCTTTCCCAAATCCCCTGGCTGCTGAAATTTCTTAAGTAGGCTATACAAAGATCTTGTCATGCCTCATTTGCTTTGTCTCAGTTGGTGAACTTCTTTCCTAGGTCCAGGCAGCCTAGCGTGCCTGTTGGTCTCCGAATGCCATGGCACCATCAAAAGAATGAAATGATAAGCATTTTTTCAGATGACTGCAATGCTTACATTCGATTGTCAAGATATCAGAATTCATGAAAGGCCAGTTCAGTAGGCAGAAAAGTATAAACTCTGTCTGTCAAATCGGTGATGGCTCAGTTCTGCCTAGATGTGTTTGCATACAGTAGATGGATTGAACTTTCCACTGTGATATATCTTAGAAGCTAAAGCTCTTGCAATATGTGAGCAGAGAGAGTCTATGTAGTGGGAGTTTGATCGTTGGTTGAATCTAACTATTTAAGATTCAACTATTTCTATGGAGCATCTCAGGGCTTGTCTATTTCAAATGTTCCTGCCGGGCTTCTCTTGGACCTTAATTAAAGCAAACAAACCATGATATTAAACATAAAAATTAAATAATTAAAAAGAGATTTGAAATCTGTCAGAG
Organism: Pseudoxyrhopus heterurus; assembly: GCA_032468235.1. NCBI lineage: Eukaryota > Metazoa > Chordata > Lepidosauria > Squamata > Pseudoxyrhopus > Pseudoxyrhopus heterurus. Next base: position 71,915 of record JANHJO010008476.1, on the reverse strand, counting down.
GCCTTCCTTCCCATAAATACTGTTTACTCCATGGAATTGGCAGTTCATAATATATTGGGAAGAATGGATGATAAGGATACCCAGGACAAAATCTAAGCTAAATATAGCTTTAAACCTTGTTAATTCCAGAGGAGGAAGCGGACTGCGTCATCTGTCGACAGTTTGATCGCCTGTGATATGTGTAACCAATTGTTCTTATTTACATTAATTTGCATTGTGAAAAGCAATTTTACAGTTTCAGTCAGGCTTAATAGGCAATTTGCAGCTCTGTGCCTAATGGCATAGTTACTTAAGCCTGCCCCGGGGGTGCTTTCTAGACCTAATACAAATGAAACCTTTTAAATGTTTGGTTGAACATCTTTAAAAAAAACCCGTCAAAAGTCTCTCACTATTAGACCCGGCTTGTACTCGCCTTGTCATTTTTAATAGCACCATTGGCCATGGGCTTATCTTCAGGTGCTGCTCTCCTCTGCACGGCTAAGGTCATGATTCCATTTGGCAAAACATAACGACACAAATGAATTAGGTTGTTTAACCAAGGACAGTTTAATGAAGCAAGTTGCTCCGGGTAGCTATGCTTTTGATATGTTGACATCAACGTGGGTATACAAAAATATGTGAGCACTTCGGTGGGATTCGTCTCTCATATCTTTGCATCTCATTGGAGTCATGAATATGCATGCGTCTTCATCAGCAGAGGACAACGGTTAGCTTAGTTGAGAAAGTAGAACTATATATTTTAGTTGCATGGTTTCCTGATTGGCTTTAGAGTTGGCTCAAACACTATAGATGGCTTCTGAAGCCAGGGATTGCCATAATTGAAATGGCTTCTCCATTCAGCTCAGGGGGAAAATGAAAACCAGGGGGGAAATGGTTTTTCTGGTAACATCTTCAGAATTACAGGACCCTTGTCTTGAAGGGGTGGAAAAGGTACCCTTTGTGAGTTTTCACACAGCTATAAGCATTGCCTTTTTAATAACGCTTTCTTCTTCTAGCCTTGTTCTTTTAGCTATTCAAATTTGGATTACATTTGATGTCCTTTGTGTTGATTTAATCCCGTAATGTTGCCTTGTTTTCTCCCATAATGTGTGAATTAAGAAGCCATTAGAGGTAGGGCCAGGGAATGTTTTCTTTCTTTTTTAGAGCTGATTCTTGAAGCCCATGAAATGGTTCATGAGATTTAATAATTGACAACCCCCTCCAGGGTGGCTGGATCTGTACATTTTAGGAAAAAAGCCTCAAACCATTCCAGGGAATGCTAAATGTTCTCTGATCAAACCATGGAGTTTTGTTTATCTCTGATTTGCATGTAAAATGATTTGTAGAAGTGGCAAACAAACCTTTTAAAAATTAAATTCTGTTTGCTTTCTGTTATTATGAAGTATTTTTAACAGATGGACAAATGCACAGCAGATTTTTTAAAATAAGTCTCATGTAGGTAATACACTTTCAATATTATATCTCCAGGCAATTATAATCAGAACTAAAATTTTGCTCAAATTCTCAGGCAGGTCATAGATGTTGAGTCTGGTTATGTCATAGGCAAATGATAATTGAAGGAGAAAAACAAAGAACTGTCAAGTTCTGTGGGCATACTGTTGCAAACACCAGAGAAATATACAAATTCATGGAAAATACCTAGGCAATTGTCTCTGTATTGCCTCATTATGATTATGAGGTATTTTCCAGCTCAGATATGGTATATCTAGTAATCAATCCAGGTATTTACCAGTTGATTTGCAAAGTCAGCTGACATTATCGAGTCCTTGGGATCCAATGTTGAAAGAATCTCTATTGTAGAGAGCATTTTGAATTCATATAATTCGTATGCCTGATTTTCTAAAAAAATAAATAAATTAGGAATTTATGACACAGAATGTAGATATCAGAAACTGGATATTGGAAGTTGTGGTCTAAAATGCTTCTCTCTGTCACTGTATACTAGTATAAGAAGTATACGAAGAATAAATATCCAATAAGAACAGAAATCCCAATGGGTCTTATTAATAAAGGGTTTATTAGTTTCTGTGTAAACAAGAAAGCAGATTGCCATAATTAAAAATATAATTTAGCTCTTGCTTTTTTTTTTGAAGTGAACATTATTAGCATTAGCTCACAACTTGGATTAAAATTCTGTAAAAAGACTGTTTACTGCAGTTTGAGATAAATCTTCATCCTGTCTTCCTTGAACTGATGGTGGCTTTTTCTCATATAGCAAGATTTTTCCACAACCATCTATTTAAAGCAAAGAATCACTCTAAATGTATCCTTGCAGTTCTGGCACAGATCAGCTCTTACATTTTCTGAATATACAGTTAGAAGAGGTTTCTGGAGGATTTTGTGTGTGTGTGTGTGTGTGTGTGTGTGTGTGTGTGAATCTATGAACATAGAAAATAAATATCCTCAAAGGTTTCTGTCATTTGTTTGCTTCATGAGAATAGTAGCCAGTTCTAGAGTCCACTGGAGTTAGACTACCAATAAATTTTAATATGAATGACAACATGACAAAGTACTAGCAATGGTGCTTTGGAATATAGTGTCGGCAAAAAATACCATTTGCCTGTAAGCAAGGACTGGTGGGACCACAAAACATACCAAGTAATAAAAATGAAGAAGCGAAAGTGATCAGGGATTTTAGAATTCAAATAGACAAGCACCTGCTGCATAACACCCCAGACTTAATAATTGTTGATAAAAAGGACAAGAAGTCTGGATAATGGATGTGGCAATACATGGAGACAGAAGAACTGAAGAGAAAGAACAGGAGAAAATCACAAAATACAAAGGCCTAGAAATAGAATGACTGTGACAAATGAAAACAGAGGGAGTACCGATAGTAAAAGGTGCCTTGGGTACAATCCCGGAACATCTGGAACATCACCTGGACACCATTGGCATTGACAAAGTCACCATCTAATAAATTGCAAAAGGCAGTTTTGCTTGGAACAGCTTACATTGTGTGTTGATACCTTTAACACCATCAAACAACAACATCTGTCTATTCCAGGTCCTTAGGAAGGACTTGATAGGTGGATAAATGCAACAGCTTATTATTGGGGGCAGATGCCATGCTTGTAAGTTAGCTGCTGCACCATCTCAATTTTAAGGCTCATCTCTGCATCCCATTTACCACAGCATAGAGACTTCTCAATAAATACTGTATTTTAAAGATCCTGTCTCATCCTCAGCTCACTGTGGAAGCCAACTTAGTAAGATGTTCTGCTGTGAAGGGGTGACTTTCTTCTCCGACCATAAAGCATGCCATACGGATAATCAAAATCACTTCAGTGGTGATGCCGGCAATGGCTGGGATCTGCCCAGCTCTGACTGCATGAAGCTCCTGCAGATATGTCCCCTTCTCCACTGGCCACCGAGCACTTCCTTCCATAGCTGCTTTGGCTTGGGTTGCAAGAGAGCCAGACATCTTTCCCTACTCTAGGACACTGATTTTTTAGGTGATCAATAATTGTGTCACCTGGGAATTGGGGTGGGAGGAGTGTTGTTTGTTTTTTTGGCATTGGAATGCTGATAACCTTATGGCATTTGTGAATTATTTTGCTGGGGTGAGTATCATGAGTTAATTAGCACATCTGCACTCTTAGGAATTTGTAGTTCCAGTGAGATTTAATAGGACTTGATTTTCACTCTGCAGTTGTCATTACCACATGACTTTATGATATGACTGTGGAGATTCTCTGTCATCCAGGTCATAGTTGCCTCAAAGGTGCTTTTTCAAAAGGCAGCTGAATTGTTTTTTCCTTGAGGAAGATGTTTTGCTTCTCATCCAAGAAGCTTCTTGGATAAGAAGGGAAATGTCTTCCTCAAGGAAAAAACAGTCCAGTTGCCTTTTGAAAAAGCACCTTTGAGGCCTTATGATATGTTTTTAAAGTATCTCTGTCCCATGAATTCATGATAGGTGATGACATAAACCAGATTTAAACACCTCATTCATGAATATTAAAGCTAATTATTATAGGTTTACACTAACAGAGTCTTGCAACAAGTCACTTCTCATGAGGTGGACAGCTATATAGATTTGAAATAAAGTGTGCTGCCCTCCTCCCTGCGTTTATCCTAAAAGAACAAGAGATGGTGAAACCAGGGAAGCTTTCTCAAATTCCATTCTTGCTTTAGGTTCATATTTTTTTATCAGGCTTGGCTGTCGTTCTTCCTTCCTTTCCTCAAGGATATTCTCAGAGTCCACTGGAATTGGACAGCCAATATATTTAAATAAATAAATGAATAAATGATAGCATAATTACAGGCACTTTGTAGACGTTTTAAAGGGTAGGACCATAAGCTTTGTGAACTGGTGGAACCAGAAAGGCTGTGATAATTGGCTACCTTGTGCAGAATTGACCTCATAAATATATAAGGTCACACTGCCACATGTATAAGGTGACCAGATCGCA
>JANHJO010008476.1:16296-27813 GCA_032468235.1 Pseudoxyrhopus heterurus | reverse complement strand
GATCAGCCAAACTGCTGATCTGCAGTACTCTGTTCTTACCACTTGAGCCACTGCAGCTCCATATAAAAGGCATTCTATGCACTCAACTAATTATAATAATAGGCCCAAGCAGGATTGGCATGCCGTGTCAGATGGACTTCAGTTATGAAATTGATCAAGCTATGGTGGCATGGTTTTCAAAAACAAACCAAGAAATGGAAGCTCTTGCTTATTAATATTGATCTTCTCTGCCAACCACATCAGATCTATCTGGAAACAATTAGACTTATATATGATGGATGTAACAAAACGTTTTCCCCAAGCCCTCTTGTTTTTCTGAACAACAGTTCATTTAGTGACTGTTCAAAGTTACAACGGCACTTGAAACAGTGACTTACGACCATTTTTCACAGTTACAACCTTTGTAGCATCCCCATAATTATGTGATCAAAATTCAGATGCTTGGCAACTGGTTCATACTTACGACCATTGCTGTGTCCCAAGCTCATGCTATCACCTTTTGCAACTTTTGACAAGCAAAGTCAATGGGGTAGCCAGATTCACTTAACAATCGGATTACTAATTTATCAACTGCAGTGACTCACTTAACAACTATGGCACGAAAGGTCGTAAAATGGAACAAAACTCACTTAACAAACATCTCACTTGACAACAGAAATTTTGGGCTCAATTGTGGTTGTAATTTGAGGATTACCTGTAGTGGCATAAACTGTTTATTAGTCAATCTGCTTGGATTTTGAATCTTGATTGGTAGCTTGCCTTCAGATACCCCTGAAGAATAAACTTATGTGTAGTAGCTCAGCAGTGTGCTGCTGATCTGGAAGCTGATTCTGACTCGCAGGGAGACCTGGAGTCAGAGTCGGAGGGAAGGGAGGAATCGGTTGTTGAGACTATGCCAGAGGCTGGGCCATCCACAAGTTATCAGGAGCCTGTGGTTTCTGATAGCAATAGGGAGAAAGCCCTGAGTTATGCAAGAGGTTTCTTAGAAGACAGCAGCAGCAGCAATGAAAGAAGGGAAGAGGTCAAGCTATAGCTGACCGGTAATTGACCACACCCTATCGGAGTTAAAAGGGGTGTGGTTGCAGAGAACAACTGCAGAGAACAACTGAGTAATTTGGAGAGTCAAGTATTGTGTTTGGTCCTATCGTGGTTTGTCCTGTTTCCTAGCATTTCTGTTCGAGTGTTCAACCTTGCAAACTGGTCTCTGTGTAAATACTTGTGAGTTTCGGACATTGAATTAATTATTGTGAGTGATTATTCTTTATCTGGACAACTGGTATTTTGCCCGGAACATTGTGGAGACTTGCCAGAGGCTTCTGGCAAGTTGGGACATTTCAACTATTCTAACCAGAACTGACTTTTGGGGTTTGTACAATAAAAGACTCTGTGCTTTTAAGATGTAGTCCTGCTCTGTGCATTTTGGGCATGGAACACAACATTATGTCTTCACCAATGGAAGCAGTGCTGTGAACTCTGCAATAGTTTCAGAAAATCTATTTTCTCAAATGTCTTCTTTTATCATGGGGGATCAAATGGCCAATAACCAATTGCCACTGTTCTTCTGCCTGAACTTGCCAGAGGTTAAAAATTTCTCAGTCGGCTGAGAATCATCTCCGTATAGTCAGTCATAAGAGGAGATAGTCTAAAGATGAGAAAATAACACAGCACTTTCCTTTAATTCTCCTCAAGTTTTATTAAACAAAAGGCTATCGTGTCAGTGATGGAAGGATCTGAGATTATTTCTCTCTAGGGCCCCCTGTTTGATTCTCTTGAAGATTTCTTAGCAGTACATTCTGAAATAAATTCTTCGTATAACCTAGTCGATAAAAATGCTAAACTGTGAGTAAATGTGAGATGCGGGCTTTTAAGTAAACATTCCATAATATTTACAAAATTATAGCACAAGTAATGGGATAATGATTTTTCTTCAATTTACAATAATTGTTCCATATAGGCTATTATATATCCCATTATAGGTAAATTTTCATTATGGCCTCCTGATTCCATAAAGGAAATAGGGATGCTAAAAGAGCTTTTAAGAAATGGAACCTAGACCAGATTTTTTAACTCCAGAGTAAATTAAAATTAATCCAGAGCAGTAGCTCAATGTCTGTTTGACAGACTTTTCAATAACACAAAAGAAATTTCCAGATTTCTGGAAAGATCTACAATTGTACACAAAATGAAGAAAAGATCTTCAAAGGGTCCCTCAAACTATCTTCCATAAGTGTACTATCAGGGGAAGGAAAACTTTTTGGCAGAACTTTGGGGAATAATTTTTTTCTATTTGGGGAAAACAGGTTGCTTCCCAAATGAATTATGTGTAAATGAGAGTGTAGACAGTGGCTATGATACTGTGGGTTTTGTGAAAATTTTGGTGTGCAGACAGCTGGGCAGGGTGGGCTAATTCCAGCATGATTCCCCCATCTTCTCACAATCAGATTTTTCTCACTAATGGCTGCTATTATGAGAAAAGTGAGAAGCCTGGGGAGAATGACAAATTATACATACAAACTTATGCTTTGAATAGTAACAACTATTTATTTAGGGCCTATATTTCAGACATTTCAAAAGCATTTTTAAAAGAAGAAGAAGAAAGAAGTGAGAACAGTTATAATTTTTATATTTCAGAAAAAATTCTCAACCATCTATGACCCCAATGTATTTAGGGTTTCCAAAACACCCAGAATGATCTTATGTCTTTTACAGCATGCTATTTTGCAACAAGTAAAACCCAAAGAAAGTTGAAAAGTTGGCAATTGCAAGAAAAGTTGGCTTGTAAAATTTTGACTCCAGTCTTGTGTATATCTCAGTATGCTTTTAGTATCTTTTCTTTCTTTGTCCTAGGAAAGGAAGTGGATGTTTGGCTTATAAATAATCTTAGGTGAATTATCAGTCTTATTTTATCAGTTAAGCTATAAAACACTGGGATTTGCTTTTCATTATGCATGACCTTCATCTTTTACTTTTAGAACATTTTTTTCACTTACAATGCCAATGCATTATGCTTGTTTCAATGAAGAAATAGTCAAATTACCCCAGCTGTCATTAGTCAGGATCAAAATGACTTTTGGCAATCAAAACTAATCATATATCATGGTTGTAGGTTCATATGTATACAAAACAAAACAAGAAAAATTATTATAAATAATATCCCTTTTCAAATAGCTAGGCAATACTACCTAATACAGCTATCAACTTTCAGATCAAAATAGTTATGCATTTATTTGCATACCAGGACTGATGCACTTGCAAATTCTTCCCATACAGATGGGTAACAGAAGAAATGCCATTATCTGCAAATTTATCGCTATTACATTATGATATGACATCTATTCAGATTGAGGTCACAAACTATTTCTCAACAAGAAGTGGTGAAAATGTTTTCTGAAAGTATCTGCATTTTCTGACATGTGTGGCATGATCCAACATTTTCCTTTTATTTTAGAAAACACCATCTAGGAAAGACTGAAAGAAAATGGATAAGCCTGACCAAATTAGAGATAAATAATATCTTGCAAGAAATATATGTCTAGCACAATTGGACATGTATATCCCCAGATATAATTCCCAGCTGAGTTATAGAATTGATACATTTCAATATGTATGTGATGCAGAGTAACCCTTTTTGCTGCATTTCACTACAGATCGTCTAAAAATGCTAATTTGGTCCAGAAACTGTTGTTAAGTGACATGGTTCTAAATTGGGGGGGGGGGAACCCTCCACATAACTGCATTTCTGGGGAAGCAATGGCTGACTGAAGATGGTTCCATGAGAGTTGATCTGACCACTGCAGTAGAAAGAGGAGCCAATGAATAAAGTGGCTCCTTGGAATTCATTTGGAAGGAGAGGAATTAGGATCGCCCGGAAGTGCACCAAACAGTGGCTTCCTATGTGAGACTGTAAGCCAGTGGTCTCCAGTGAGTCATAGAGGTTATAGAATTATAGAGGTCTCAGAGCCAAATGATAACTGTGGATCGGTGCCTTCAAAAGCACACTGAGTTTGCATATTTCCTTTCTTAACCACTTTAAGAAACTGCTTATTGATGGCTTTTGGGGTGTTAAGAAGTGGGTGTTGCATTAGACCAACCCTATAATTTAGAGCTGGTTTACATATGGAAGCAGAAAAATGGTAATTTAAGAGTGTATACCTACTTTTCTGAAATATATAAATCCTTTCAAAGAATAATTTGTCCATGATTTGGCTAAGAAAAAAATTAAAGGATTTTTTTAAAAAATAATGTAGATAAAGGCACTGATTGAAGAATGATTTGAGATGCAAGTAAAGCTTTTATTAGAAGTATTTTATACAACTTATAATGAGTTTTAAATGAATACTCTAGAGAAAACATAAGCTATTTTGGATGAAATAAAGAGAAAATAAAAATTAAAGAAATTTCCAAAGAAGATGGGTATTTCACAACAAATTAAACTTCTAAGATGACAATTATCTATGTTAATAGTAAGAGAAATGAAAATAAATAAGAATTACGTAAATAAAAAAAATGATTTTGCAAATAAACCAGTGAAGTAGCAAACATATAAAATATAAAAAGAAAAGAAAATTATATTGAAATTACAAGTGGGAGATACTGTATTAACAGACAATGTGGCCATACAAAAAGCATTCCATCAAGTGACATCTTGCTACAGAAAGTAGATGAATATCTTAAGAAACAAAATTTACTAAGGATTACAGAGGGTCAGACACAGATTATGAATAGACCTACAACAATAAGAGAAGTTTCTGAAGCTCTAAAAAGATTAAACTAGGAAAGGTGTCTGGACCAAATGGATTATCTGATTCTTATTACAAATGTTTTGAGGGTGAACTTTTACAACCTTTACAAAACACGATGAATTCTATCTTACAGGGTGGAAAAATGCCAGAGAATTGGAAAGAGGCCAACATAGTACTAATACCCAAACCTAAATACAAGATTTCACTCTAACAAGAAGCTTTATAGTCATTAATAATGACTACAAGTTGTTCACAACCATTTTAACAGATAGACTGAAAATAATTTTGCAGGAATTTATTCATGAAAATCTCTGTGGATTTTTTTTTTAACCTAAGAAACATTTAATCTTTTCTATACTTGAATGCTGCTGCTATTTCTTTTTGAAACAAAAGCTTTCTTCAAGTTTACTTTGATTCTTGCCAGCTATGTAATTTTCACTTGACAACTATTGTTTACCGGTGTCTTCTTCTAGGACATTTTTTTACTTCCCACTCTAGCCTAGAGCCATGGGATTTTCAGGTGCTCACCCATTCAAGAACTAAGAGTCTTTGGTTAGCTTGAGATTGGTCCAAGTCAATGGGGATGCTATTGCTATTGCTTTTTGCTAAGTGTTGACGTGTAGTAATATTTAAAAGATTGGGAAAACCTTGTCATTCCTTTAAAAGATTGGGAAAACCTTGTCATTCCTTCTTAGCTCAACCTATCACCTTGGTTTCCTATAAAACTAAAACTAGAAATGAAGCAGCATGCCTACCATGAGGCTGAAAGGAATTGGGACTTCTATGTCCAATTCTAGAGATTAAAATATATTTTCAGTTGCAAAGGATTTGAATTCATAGAATGACTTGAGGGAAAGAAAGTAAAAGAAATAAAAAGAAAATATTAGTTCCCTGTTCCCATTAGGAAGATTTTGCATACATTGCATTGTCTCTTGGATTCTCCATAGATGATGATAATTTTCATTGTTATTATGGTTTCACCACAAAAATTCCCATGTCCCTTTTTGATCTTGCCAAATTGGACTGGTACCTGAGATTCATTGATGATCAGCATTTTTCAATTTGCAAATAAATCACTGCAAATAATGCCTATTAGAGAGGTAAGGGCTTTTTTTTTAAATGCATATTGCATGCAGTTAAAATTCACTATTAAAAATGTATGCCACATTAGTTGACATAAATAAATAGTAATACTGTGTATCAGTGAAAGGAAATAGTCTGTATTTCTAATTCTGTCCTTTTTACTGAATAATGAGGTCCAAGGAGATGAAGGAATTTGTTCACATAATATGCAGTTAATTGGGGAGGGGGAATGAATGGGCTGTTGTAAATGACATTATTTCATCTGGAAAATCTGCACATTTCACCAAGTCAGTTTTAAAATGCTTGTAATTGCTGCCCTTTATTGATGTCATGTAGGGTCTTAGCTAGAATTATTTAATAAGTTGCCTACTGGATGATATGACCATCAATTATTACAAATTAACATTTGAGTGTTTCTTTTTATGCAGAAAAGGGTTGGCAGAACTTGTGGTCAGAGGGAAACATAAATTGTAAAATGAGGCTTGGTTTGATGGATGTATATAAACCAGCAGGCTTCGGAGAGATAAGAAAAGCAAAAAAAAAGAAATCTTTTGAATGTTGAATCTGTTTCAGAAGAAAGAAGACCCAGCCGTATAGGAACGTTTTTTCAATTCTGAATATTCAGATTAAGGAAACATGTTTCAAAGCTAGCCTTTTTTTAAAAGCTAGCTGAATTAAAGCACTCATTGTCTGTAATTAGAACTGTTACCACTGAAATGACTTCACTCTTTCCATTGATTACAAAAATGCAGACTGAATGTCTCCCCTGATTTCGTACCACCACATATGTGGGGAAAGAGAGATTCACTTGAAAAGAAGTTAAACTTGAAACATCACAAGGGCTTTTTTTGTTGTTGTTCTTGGAGTTGCAAATTGACTGGAATCTTTTCATTGAGATATGGGTCTTGCTTTAGTTGTCATGAGATGCTGACAAGAGTAGGTAGTTCTCAACTTATGATGACAGTTAAGCCCAAAATTTATGTTGCTAAGTGAAACAGTTATTAAATTAATGTTGTCTCATTTTGTGACCTTTCTTGACACAGCTGTTAAGTGAGTCACTGCAGTTATTAAGTTAGTAACATGATTGTTCAGTGAATCTGGCTTTCCCATTGACTTTATTTGTCAGAAAATCGCAAAAGGTGATCACATGACTCCAGGACACTGCAATCACTATAGCAATAGCAATAGCTGTTAGACTTGTATACCACTTCACAGTGCTTTACAGCCCTCTCTAAGAGGTTTATAGAGTCAGTATATTGCCCCCAACAATCTGGGTCTTCATTTTACCAAGCTTGGAAGGATGGAAGCTAATCTTGAGCCGTTGAGAATTGAACTCCTGCAGTGAGCAGTGAGTTAGTCTGCAATACTGCATTCTAACCACTGCACCACCACGGCTCTTAAATATGAGTTAGTTGCCAAGTGTCTGAATTTTGATCATGTTACCATGGGGATGCTGCAACAGTCATAAGTGTGAAAAATGGTCATAAGTCACTTTTTTTCTGTGTGGTTGTAACTTTGAATGGTCACTAAAAGAACTTTTGTAAGTTGAGGACTATCTGTAGTTGAAACTGGTATCTGTTTGCCCCATTGCAAAATTATAGTTGAAGAAATTAAAATAAAACAGCAAAAAGAAACCCCCAACTTGTCTTTTTGGCTTAGCATCATGAGAAAGACTTTATATTGTCCACCACAAAATAGCTGTGGTTTCCATATGGTTTCCAATAGAACCATATCATCCCTTGTTCTAAGTGTAGATGTCAGATTTGTCCAAAGGTAAATCATGGATGAAACTGGTTTATTCCAGGCAGATCTGGCATTCTGTACCATCAGTCTAAGCCCATAGTTCCCAGAAATTCAGTTGCTTCATTCCTGAGCTGAGACTGAGAAAATCAGAAATAGAAATTGGTAACCAACTGTTAATCTCTCTTGCACTGAATCTCCTCTGATTCTTCCTTGTGGCTTCAAACGAAGGTATCCTATCTAACCTAGATGTTTCATAATTGGTCATAATCATATGTACAAAGCAGGGTATATCTGCCAGTGTCTGGAGAATGAGGGAAAGGGCTGAGATTCAGTTGTGTTCCAATGGCAGGTCCAATCTATTTGGAAGTCATCATAGATATACTTTTTTAGTTGTTATGCAAAGTTTAGGAGATTTTGGGGTTTTTAAAATTGAAATCTCAAAACATTATCCAATATTATTTTCCCCTCTTGACCTACAAAAATATGGATATGTGTGCATGGATTCATGTATAGACTTCTTTTAACATTTTTTTTACCCAGATTGAAGTTGTTATTACTTTGTGAAAGGCTTTAGATATCCCTGCTAGAAAGAGGGGTATTTACTACATCAAAGAAATTAAATCTTGAAGTTATTTCATTTAAAAGAAACTCATAACCTTCTTCTGGAGAAGAATATCTTATCCAGAGATGAGTTGGACAAAAATTCACAAGTATTCAATATATGCAAGAGGTGTAATAATTATGATTAATAATTATGATTAATGCACAAAATGATGTTGGAACAAAAATATGTGATCCAGAAGAATATTTTTTTTTAAAAAAAATATTGGTGACAGTTTTAGCAAACACATTATATCCATCAGTTACAATGATGCTAAGGATTTTCCAAAAATATTACATGGATGTTTTGAATTTGCCTTTTGCTTTGATTAGAGACCAGGTAATTATGGCTGGGGATTTTAATCAAGTTTTATCTTTATTTGATTGGAATACTATCCCACCTGAATCTAATTCTTGTACGTAGTAAGTTTTGGAAGCTTATATACTGGAGTTTAATTTGGAATATATAACTTTAAAACCCATTGCAACAGGAATATTTTAACGTACATCAGAGTTATTCTCTATTAGATTATTTTTGTTACCTTATTCCTTAGTTGACTATTTAATAAATATGATATTGGTACTATATTACTAATAGGGATTTCTGGGACAAAAGAAATGCAGAATTTTATATTTCTCTCTCTCTCTCTTTCCTCTTAATTCCCAGAGGGGTAATTAGAAGCATTCCTAATTACATGTCAGGTTCCAAAAGCCAAGAAAGGCAAGTGGTGATTTTTCTAAGCAGATTTCTTTATTGTTCTATTCCTATAGAAAGAATTTTGCCAAACTGAAACAGACTACTAGCTACATGAGAACTATTAGGGAGGGGCTGGCTTCACCCTCTTTCTTTCACACAAATTCTCTGAACTCAGTTGCCTCTTACTCCTCTGAAAAGCCCTCCTGACTCTTGGGAATTCAAGCTAGATTCCACCACATCCTGAAAGAGAGATGGCTTTCTGCCCATGATCTCCAGCTTGTACTCTTTCTATTGAAAAGCAGCGTAAAAGAATTCTGAGTCTCTGAACATGCACTTAACTGACTCTTGGTCTCTTCTAATCCCTATGGTTCAGAGGAAGTTTAAAAAATACTAAATGACTAATAGGACATTCAAAAGCAAAATACTCAGGCTATCTTGTAGATAAAGTTACTCAAATCTTTCTTCAGTTGCTATCTGACTGGGCAGGTCAGGCTCAGGGACTCAGCTTTATGGTATGACCTAAGATGGGTCAGAGATGGTGATTCTGGATGAAGGATACTGGGTTCACTGTGGTGTGATTTTAACTTCCTATAAATTGGATCCAGACCCCCTTGAGATATTGAAGGAGCCAGGGAGGTGACCTGTAGTTGGGTCCATGTTGTGGTGTTGGTCTCATTGAGAGAGGGATGCCTTGAAGAATGTAGTGGTGTGCTTCTTCCTCAAGAGGATGGCCTTGGACCCTTAAGAAGAAGAGAAATGCTTGTTGAATTCCTGAATGAAAGAAGTAAAGTGCATATTGCACAGATGAAATATTGTTGTGTATATTTTGCTTACCATTGGAAACCTTTTACACCATATCTTTTTGTTAGATAAGAATGTATCTGCTAACTATTAGAGTAATGGTATTGCAGGAATAAAGTACTGTGTCTTTTTTCATTTTTTTAAAAAAGCAAGTGCATGTTATAAAGCACTTTAGATAATGCTTGCTGGTGTATGTTATCTTTCCAAGATACTTTATCATTCCGACAACTTTATCTTTTGGCAAGTTGCTATAAGGTTTCAATACATTATAATATTAAATCAGTTTTGAACAAGATATTTTAAATGATAGTTATATCACAACTTTAAAGAATAATAATTAGAGGTGAACAAACTTCATATCGGAATAGCAAAAAACTGGGATTGGCATAGAGAACAAAATCAGAACGGAATTTGCTCAGCATTTGATGGTAGCACGGCAAGGTGCAAAACATCCTGGAAAATGTAATTGCCAGGGCATCTGATATTCACTCTAGGAAAATTAATATCTGGAAAAGCATCCATAACTGGCATCCAGGTGCTGAGAAGTAAGTCTCAGGAAGCTGATGGGATTTGATGTGATTAGTCGCTGAACATTAGGAGTTGGCCATGCTTGCTTTCCAATACAGATGAGTGCAGTTTGGTAACTATGGAGCAATCATCACATCTTGCCTTTCAATTGAACACCATTAAATATTTGTGAGAAGGATGTTCACTTTATGCATCTAACACAGAAGTGTCCAATCTTGACAACTTGGTAGCCTCGCATTGGGCTATGGACCGGGAGTTGGAGACCCCTGTTGTAGACTTCAACTCCCAGTATTCCCTAGCTAGGAAGTTGCCAACTCCTCTGATTTAACAGGAAGGGTTCTGTCTATGGAGATTCTCAGTCATCCAGATCATGATTGTTCCAAAAGTGGTTTTTCAAGAGGCAACTGAATTTTCTGGTTTTTTCTTTGAAGATGTTTTGCTTCTCATTCAGAGCTGAAGAAGCTTCTTGGATGAGAAGTGAAAGATCTTCAAAGAAAAACCAGAAAGTCCAGTTACCCTTGAAAAACCACTTTTGGAACAGGAAGAGTTCTGGTTTGATCGGGTTACATCCATTTTTTTCCAGTCATACCACCTTATAATTGTTTCCTTCTCTATTCTTTTTTTTTTAAAAAAAAAAATCTGTATTAACTTGCTCATTTAGGGGGGGGGGGGTGCAGGCTTCTGATATTCACCCAGGTTCTGGATGTCAAACATATCTTTGAAAATATTCCTACAGCAATTAAGCTATAATAGCTGAATGATCTCATTACATAAGAATATTTTAAAAAAGGGAGCAACTGGACAATTATACTGTTAATTGGTCTCTATATCTTTGTTTGTGCAAATCTCGTACTATACTGTCAATCTACATTTTTACATTCTACCTTTCTTTGTAGAATTCTTTTGAAGCCTATATTTACTTTGATAATGGGTGCATTTTTTATTATTATTTGATGTTGGTTTTGATTTTTAAAATATAAATACATACATCTTCTTTAGCTGGAAGAAACATACACTAAGACAATCAATGGCTACAAATCGGAATGGCTGTATATTACTTCCAGGTTACAGAAGTCAGGAGATCATGAATTGGAGGCAGCTATTGTCTTCGGCACTTTCTGCTGGCATGTTTTTGGCTATTTTAAGAACAAAATAGCCTCTTAGTCAACAGGGCTTATTTTGGCTGTTATATGCATGCTTATGGAAAGAAGGAAATATCTATAAAAACACACATAGATAGAAAGATATAGATAGATAGATAGATAGATAGATAGATAGATAGATAGATAGATAGATAGATAGATAGAGATAGATAGATAGATA
>JANHJO010008468.1:0-14072 GCA_032468235.1 Pseudoxyrhopus heterurus | reverse complement strand
GCTTATACTTGGGTCAATAATTTTACCCAGGTTTCCTGGGTAAAATTAGGACCTCGGCTTATACTCGGGTCGGCTTACCCTCGAGTATATACGGTAATTTGTAAACATCATATTCTGGCTTGAGAAACAACAGTGTTTCCTTATGTCTTCATTTGAACTTCAAAACTTAAACTATAACTGGTTTTTTTATGAAGTAGACTGGTAATGCTAGAAGTTTTGAACAATAAATGAAGACATCAGTTTTGCTGGTGTTTGGTTATAGCATTTTCCAATGTTCCAATCTTAAATCCACTCTACAATTTTGGATTTCTTTAACTATTTTTTTCCTTTTACCATCATGATTTCATTGTAGTATACTAGCCAACTAGCAAATTTCTAACTAATTTCCCAAATATGGCTTTGTTCTAAACGGTGAGAAAAAACATTGTTTGTTATTGCTTAGCTGTTTTTAAATTCAGTCTGTCTGTACCCAGCTCCTTATTATGCTGGAAAATGGAAAATGGCAAGCAAGGGAAGTGAACCCTATAGAATAAATGTTTCATAAATAATAGGAAATAAAGAATGCTTGAGAAAAACACAAAGGCAAAGCACACCGGAAGTAAAATGTGAATTAAAGTCTCTCCTTGCAATCTTAGCAACACTGTTTTCTGTTTCACAAAAATGTCACTTCAAGTAGGAAATTATCATAATGCCTAAATGTACTGTTATTCCATGTTTTGATTTTCTTTTTAGCAGGAATGAAAGGACGCTATGGATGCACCCTTAAATTTATTTTATTGGAAAATGGAAACAAACTAGATAAGTCTTGGAGAAGTTCAATCAGGGATACTTTTGTTATTTTTTTCTTCATAGAGGTATTCCTCGACTTACAACCATTCATTTAGCGACCATTCAAAGTTACGATGGCACTAATAAAATTGACTTATGTCTATCCTCACACTTATGACCGTCACAGGGTCCCTCCATTCATATAATCAAAATTTTAGCCCATCATGGATTTTTGATGGTTACAACATTCCAGGATCATATGACCACCAACAGTTCATTTACTGACTGTTCAAAGTTACAACATCACTGAAAAACTTGACTTATGACCATTTTTTTCACACCTACGGTTGTTGAAGTCTCCCCATGATCATGGGATCAAAATTCAAACACTTGGCAACTGACTCACATTTATGACGGTCCTGGGATCATGTAATCCCCTTTTTGTGACCTCCTGACAAGCGAAGTCAATGGGTAAACCATATTCACTTTAACAACTGTGTCATTAACTTAACAACGGTAATGATTCACTTAACATTTGTGACAAGAAAGGTTGTAAAATGGGGCAAAACTCACTTAACAAATACCTCGCTTAGCAACATAAATGGCTCAATTGTGGTCGTACATCGAGGACTACCTGCATACTAATGTATATGGTAATTGTTAAAATTAAGAAAGATACAGCTGTACAGCTGGTCTGGAATCCATATCCTCAATACCTCTTATTATTCCTGATTATTATTATTCATAAATGGCTAACACTGATGAGAGGTGTAGCTCCAAAGTAGGAAGAGATTTTGGTCTCCAATCTTTATTATGTTTAAAGGAATCAATCTCATATCAATACCTTTTACCCCTACTTTATCTGTGGAGCTTTCTTAAACTAAGTTAGGACATTAACCTACTAATTCTAGTACTGTATTTGTATGGCTGTGATTCTTGGTTACTGGAAAATTTATGTTAGTTTATTTTTAAGCAAAAGGGAACAAGGATCTCACTCTTTCCTGTTAGCTACAAGTTTCTTCCTTGTCTTATTAAAAAAAAAATCCTGTCTTTTTCCTTCCTTAGGAGGGAAGAATGGGTCTTGTGACATTCTGTGAAGGCATCCCCAGACTGTTTCTATTTTCATAACTTTTAAGATGAATAAAGAGGTCAAGGTCTGGGATAGGCTGTTCCACTATTAAAATAAGATGTATGGCACCAAGAACTCTATCTTTACATTATCCAGATGTTTTGAAAGATGGTTTGGATGCACACACAAAAATAAACACTTTAGTTCCAGACTGCCTGACATGACCAAAGAAGGATAGCCAGTTACTGCCTGCAAATTGCATATCTGGTTTCCCAATGTCTAAACAGGAGAAAGAGTCTGCAACCCAGGAGCTATTATCTTCTGTTTTGCCTTTGATCATATAATTAATCAAGAGAAGTAATGTTGTTCTTAACGTGCTTATGATGGCCATCTGGTTTGACAAGGTGATGGCTTTTTAAAAGGAAGAGAAGAATCTATCTGTAGCAAAAATACTTTCAGTATGTCAAAATTGGTTACTGAAACTGATGACCATTGGGGCTGTTTCATATTGTTATTATTATTACCAACCTATCATACTGTACTAACCACTCCAGGGTGAATTGAAAACACAAGGACTATGTTCAGCTAGTTTGATCTAATAAGGCACCAGGCTAAAAAGCAGGAGACAACGAGTTCAAGTCCCGACATAGCTATAAAAGCCAGCTGGGTAACTTTGGACAATCACCCCCTCTCTCAAGCCAACCCATCTTACAGGGTTGTTGTTGTGGGATAAATAAGAGGAGGAAGGTGTGTTGGATATGTTCTCCACCTTGAATCAGAATCAGAATTTATTGGCCAAGCGTGATTGGACACACAAGGAATTTGAGTTATTTGTAAAAACAATAAAGGCGGGAACAAATTATATACACACTAATTTATATTACTAATTAGTAGTAGTCCTTGACTTATGACCACAATTGGGACAGGAATGTCCATTGCTAGAGGATAAGGTTGTTACGTGAGTTATCATGTGACCATACCCGATGTAACTACCTTTTTTGCTGCAGTGGTTAAGTGAATCCAAAGGTACTTTTTCAAGAGGCCACTGGATTTTCTTCTTATTCTTTGAAGACGTTTCGCTTCTCAAACAAGAAGCTTCTTCAGCTCTGACTGGATGGTGGAGAATGGAAGGATTTATATTCCTTGCAGACAGTTGCAGGTTTGTCTGTGTCCCCAGGGTCACTTGAGAGGACACAGATAAACCTCCAAGTGGTCTCAAGGACTCTCTGAAAAGGATGCAAATGACCAGCTGTCTGCAAGGAATATAAATTCTTCCGTTCCCCACCATTCAGTCAGATCTGAGGAAGCTTCTTGGATGAGAAGTGAAACGTCTTCCAAGAAAAACAAGAAAGTCCAGTTGCCACTTGAAAAAGCACCTTTGGGATAACCACGACCTGGATGACTGAGACTCTCCATAGACATTAAATGAAGCCGGCTTCCCACACTGACTTTGCTTGTTGAAAGCTGCCTGGGAAGGTTGCAACAATTGTAAATACATACCAGTTGCCAAGTGCCCAAATCGCAATTATATGATTGTGGATACGATACGATAGCCGTAAGTTCAAGAACCAGTCTTAAGTCCCTTTTCTCAGCACTGTCGTAACCTCGAACAATCATTAAGCAAATAGTCAGAAACTGAGGACTGTTAACAAGCCAGTTGCAAAACAAATCTTATCACATCGTACATCGATATAAACTTTGCTATAAAAACTAAACAACGCACAACAAGCAGACTTTGTAACTAAACAGGGCAAATAATAATAAGAAAAATAGAATAAAATAGAATTGTGCATTAACAATTCTGTGGCCCAAGAGGCAAATTATATTTTTACTTAACACGATGGCTTGCAAATACAGTGTCCGTGTTTCCACAACATCCTGAACCACAAATTATACATCCTCATTATCTTTGCTCTACCCGGTTAATGTGTGCTTGTGAAATTACACTGTGGCCAACGATTCTTTTGTTAAAAATCTAGACTGGATCCAACATCAAACTGGACCACATATTTGCCACCATGAGTTTTAAATCAATAGGAGTGATATTGGATTGTGCTCCATTTGGATTATTTATAGAATACCTGCCAAGGTGTTAGGGTTTTTTGGGGATAAATTTTTGTTAGGGGAAGCATTGACCTACTTCAAATGCTACCACAGAGATACCTGGCTCAATATCTAGGTTAGTTGGCTGAAATTCAAACAAATTTTTTTAATTTGAAATATAGCACCAACTCTTGCTTAAAACAAGTCGAGTTTCCAAAGCTAAAGGGGACAAAAAAGACAAAGTGTGATGTCAATTCTGAAGTTTGTTAACTAATCTACAAGCATGTGCATGAGTATCATGTGTGT
This sequence comes from Pseudoxyrhopus heterurus, assembly GCA_032468235.1. NCBI lineage: Eukaryota > Metazoa > Chordata > Lepidosauria > Squamata > Pseudoxyrhopus > Pseudoxyrhopus heterurus. Next base: position 9,886 of record JANHJO010008468.1, on the reverse strand, counting down.
GTACGTGTGTGTACATGTTTAAATGTTAGTGCATGTTAGTATGTACATGTGTGTATGTATATGTGTATGTGTATAGAGGACAGGAAGGCCTGGAGGAACGTTGTCCATGGGGTCGCGATGGGTTGGACACGACTTCGCAACTAACAACAACAACGTATGCCCAATTTTTCTCTATTTTTTGTGGCCGTGGAAAATGTGTATGAACACTGGTTTTAGGCGCCTTCTCCATCTTGTCTTTGTCAGGCTAAACACGCAAGATGACACAAGGTTTTTTTCCAATGCAGGGATGTCCAACCTTGCCAACTTTTTAAGACTTGTGGACCAACTCCCAGAATTCCCCAGCCAGCCCTGGGAGATTTCTGGGTGTTAAAAGTTGCCAAGGTTGGAGAACCCTGTTCTACGGCAACCCAGAATGGCTGCTCTGGCTGGCTCCGGTTCAGCTTGCCGTCACTGGCCGTGCTGAGATTCTTCTCCGATGTAGCCATGAATCTCGTAGGTCTCCCATATATTCCTCTCAAAGGAAACCTTGTGCCTCTCACCTCGTCTTGATTCTGGGTGGTCAAGGCTCAATTTCTTGTTTAAAAACCAAATATAGTCATTTGCACATCGATGGATTGCAAAATCCTGGGGTTTTTTCTCCTGCTCTTTTTGGGTTTAGTAATTTTATTGTTAATCTTGATTAATCAGATACACTCAAAATTCTTTATTTTTATTCACATCTGTAGCTTTAAAGAAAACAACCAGTTATTTTTTAAAAAAGGGGGGGGGCACTTGAATAGCAGGACATCCCAGTGTGTGTCTTGGGTGACCCAATCATCCTTGGGGCTGCCTGGAAGAGGACCTCGGCGAGGGAGCCCTCCAGGCGCTGCCCCGGGGGCCTGAGGCCCACCTTCAAGGAAAGGGGGGGAGGCAGGTCTGTTGTGGGCACTGCCATGCTTTGCCCCCTGCAAACCGCTCCCACTGCCGTGCCCCATTGCCCTCCCTAGCTCTGCCCTCGCCTGCCCAGGAGCCCTCCAGCAGAAAACCGGCTGTCCTTCACCAGGGCAGCAAGGGGGAGACGGGGGGAGGCCTTCACTTCCGGTCCACCCACCGACAAGTGATGAGGTACTCAGGGTAGGCCTGCGTGTCGTTGAAGATGACGAAGATGGAGGGCTTCCTCGGGTTGTCCACCGTGCTGTCATACCGCCGGAGGGCGGCATCTCCTTCCCGCAGGGGAGGGGCTCGCATGCTGGCGTTGCCCGCTGTGTAGTCCCCGACCAGCGTCCGGCTCACAAAGATATACTTGTTGCCATCGGGGCTGCAAGGCGAGTACCGATCCTGCACCGAGAGACGTGCCTCGACCGCGAAGTAGACGCCGTGGCCGTAGTGCGTGGCTGGGAATGGGGGAGGGGAAAGGAGTTACTCAGTCAACGGCCGGCACAAAGCAAGGTAAACGCATGGAAAATATGCAAGAGCATCCAGACAGACAGGAATGCGGTGAATAACCCGCAACAACTTTACGGACATTTACAGAGATTGTAAGACCAATCTCTATTAAGGTATGAAAATTTGAAAACCCAAAGGATGCCTTATTACAGCTAAGGGCGATACTGAAGTGCAAGAAAACACAGCGTGCAACGTCCTGAATGATGCGGAATACCTCACACCTATGGAGCTGTGGGGCGCTGCCCCGCCCGTCCCTTCAGGGAGCGAAGAGGAAGCGAGGCCCGTGCCCGGCCGGCAGCTGATGCGGCCTCCAACAGCCCCTCCGAGCGGCCAAATGCAAAAAAGCAACCCCGGCCCCATCTTGCCCACTTTCTCTCCATCTCAGAGACAGGCTGGGCACTGACTGGTGCTGGGCACCTCCTGCCTTAAGCTGGCGATGGCTTGGCACCCTTGGGTCCCAAGGCTGGTAGAGTCACCCATAAGCTTCCTCCTGACAGCGCAGTGCCCAGAAACCCTCTCCACCAAAGAGCCAGCTGTGCAGCTCCTTCCCCCACCCAATTCAGCCTCTCCAGCTGCTGCCAGTCCCCCTCCTGCCCCCCCCCAAGGGCACGAATGAGGCTGCTGAAGCTGCTCTCACTTCTGGCACGGCTTCTCTGCGGTGGGTGTGCGTGTGTGGGCGCGCTTCTTGGATATGGGCACACATCCCCAGGCCAGCCAACCAGCACAGAGGGCCCCTCTCGCCCCCCCCTTGGGAATGCCCCCTTAAGAGCCACCAAGGAAGGGTCCCTTGGCGTGCAGTCACTGACCGTTCTTGCCACAAAAGCTGCGGTTGAAGCCGTGCCGGCAGATCTCGTGGCTGGACTGCTCCGTGGTGCCGTGGTACAAGACCCGCTCCACCTCCCGGTGCCCGCAGGCCTTCTCCATGGCAGCCTTCTTCAGCTGGTACTGCTGGTAGAGCAGCGGGTGCATCACCTTCTCCAGCTGCAAAGCAGGGGGGCAGACGAGTCAGCCCCACATCCAGCTCGATTCCCTCCCTGCCCAAATGGCCGCATTGGGCTTAGGGGCCTGGGGCCCACTTGGCCCCAAACCTGGGCTGCCTCCAAGCACCCCCCTTTCTTACGCAGGGTCCCCAGCACCGTCTCTGCTCTGAAGCAGCCCCAAAGAGGGGCAGCTAGGAGGAACCGAGGGGGGGGGCAGTGGAGGAATTCCCCTCCCTCGTCCTCCTTCGAGCCAGTGGTGCCAATGGCAGAACCAGGCTGCCCGAGAGTCCTCTGGGCCAATCCTGGACCACTGCCCTTTGCAAGGAAAGGGGGAGCCAGGCGGGGGGGCTCCACCAGATGAGTGCTGGCAGGGGGCTGGCAGGGGCTTGGGACAGAGGAGGCGGGCTGACCTCCCTCCCCATGGGCAACAGAGCCCAGCAGGGCCGAACTGCCAGCACAGAAAGAGGCAGCACATCTCTGAATGCTCTCGGCTTCTGCTCGGCAGCCCTTCCCAGCTCGGCTCCTCCAGAGAGGACTTGTGGGGCAAAGCCCAGCGCCCGCTGGACACACAGCAGCGGGAGATGCTGAGCAGGGAACCTTGACTGCAGAACTGAGACCCTCTCCAGGTTTGGCACAAGGGAACAACCCGACATGAAAGCAAGAACCCCAAACATAGCAAGTGGAACGCCAACTGACCTGGTTAAGGTTTTTTTGCTCCTCGGGGCCCCACAACCCCCCTCTGGACCTTGCTGAGACCCCACCACCCAGCCTCAAGGCCAGAGAGGGCTCTGCCCTGCCTCCAGAGCTTCGGGACAGGCCCTGCTGCCAGCAAGGGCTGCCCCTCCGCTGCAGGGGACGGAGACAAACAGCCACCTTGATGATGCAGAGCTGGCTGCGATGGCCGGCCAGCGTGGCGTAGAAGCCTTGGACGGTCGTCTGAAACTCCTCGGAGCCCTCAGCCAATGGGAGCAGCTTTGCTTCGCCCTCAGCTGCGGGGTCTAGCAGGGCTGCAGAGAAGCACAGTCCATGAAGAAACAGCTGCTGTCCCCCCCAAGGCCAGGTGGGGGCACTCTGCAAGGCCAGGGAGGCCTGCGCTGCCACAACAGGGGCACCAGACACCTGCTGGGTGGGGCACACTGTGCAGGGCACCTACCGGGAGAAGCGAGTGGTGGCTGGAGCTCGGTGCGGCCAATGGGCAGAGTGCGGCTATTGCCAATGTCGTACTCCTCCATCTGCTCAAAGTCCACAGCAAAAGGCCGCCCATCGAAGAACACCTCCATGCGCTTCTGGCCGCGGCACCATGCTTGCTCCAGCAGGGCACTGGCCTGGGCCGAATAGGGGGTGGGGAAGCCCTGCTCCGAGGGCTCCCACCGGACCCAGCGGGCATCCCCACGGCCCACGTCCACTTTCACGTGCAGCAGCCGGGCCAGCAGCAGGGCGAGGTCTCGGGTGGCGGCGACAGGGTAGTCCAAGAAGCCCGACACAGTGGCTACAGGGCCGGCAAGAATGATGCTCACTGCATGCTTCCTCTCCAGGTAGGTCAGGTAGTCAAGGCAGAGAGCGGGCAGGGACAAGAGGGCCTCGTTCTGCACCGTTTCCTCCCGTAGCTGCATGCCCAGGGCGTGTTCCAGCTCCTGCACCACGGCCTCTGCCTCCTCTGAGGCGGTGTAGACCTGCAGACGGGTTGCAGCCGCTGCCTCCAGAGAGGCCCTCATGACAGACAGGATGTCGGCATCTGGACTGGATGGCTGCTCCTGCTCGAAGGAGCGCAGAGAGAGCTCAGTGGCACGCGCCAGCTCCTCCACTTCCTGCCGAACACTGTCCATGGACTGCTGGATGGCCAGGAGCAGCTGTGCCTCCTCTTCCTCCTCCTCCTCTTCCTCCAATGCCATGCTTAGAATGGGGCCTGGGGCGGGCAAGGGCCCTTCTTCTATTGCGCTGAGGTCAGCCGAGCTGGTCTGCTGCTCGAAGGTGGGGGGCACCTCCTCCAATGGCTCCGCAGCCGTGTCTGTCTGCCCCTCCTGCCCTGCTGCAGGAAGGGCCACCTCGCGAGGCTGGAGGGCAGTCAGCAGGCCCCTGATCTCTTCTGCAACGGGACGGGGACCCAGCTGAGCAGGGAAGCAGCAATGTTAAGGTAGGCCTGCACAGAAAGGGGGAACCCTGGAGCTACCCCAGCCCCACCCCGAGCTCCAACCTCAGGCCAGGAAGGGGATGGTGGCTGCCCCTTGCTGCCCTTCACCTCCAGGGCAGGCAGCTGGACAGACATTACCCAGGTTAGCTTCGCTTTGCTGGTCGGCCATCCCAGCTGGGCTCTTCGGCAGCTGTTGGAGGCCACGCAAGGAATCCCGCCGGCACACGAGGGCAATTGGCTCCTGTGAAGTCTCAAACTCATGCTGGGGGGGGGGGAGAGGCCCTTCAGAGGCAGCCCCTGCTTTCCAAACTCTTCTCTCCCCTCCAGCTCGGTGCTCCAGCCTCTGGCCCCACTGCACTTCCCAAGCCCCATCCCCTCCTCCAGGGAACGCACCTGGGTCTCTGGGGAGCACCAGTGGAGGTTCTCTAGCCCAAAGGCACAGCAGAAGCTCCTCTCCAGGCCCTGCAGGATGGCCTGGCCACGCTCCTCCAGCAAGAAGCGGCTCACACCAGGCAGATGCAGCACCACAGTCTGAACACGGATGGCACAGAGCAGACTCTGGAGGAGGTCAGCCGCGGCTCGACACGCCCAAGAATCACCATTCAGCTGCACAAAAAAGACACCGTGCCAGTTTTCTCAGGCTAACTTGTTTTGTTTGGCAAAAGGTTGGCAAAAGCAGGATCCGACCCCCTCCCTCTTCTTTGGCCACAGAAGTGGGTCGTTAGCCCAGTGCCCAAGGACACATGGCAGCTGGCACAAGAGGGAACACCAAAGCAGGGCAGAGCTGGCAAGTGCCTGGCACCCTGTGTGCTGCAGGCAGGACATGGAAGGCCCCCACAGCTGCCCCCTTTTTACCCGCAAGCCGGTGACCTCAGCTCCCTCCAGGGGCAGCAGTGTGACATCAGCCAAGCCAGCCAGCAGTTCATGGCGATGGAGCTGAAGGTAGCGAAGACGGCCAGGCTCCGTGGTCACCAGCATCTCATCTGGCAGGCAGTCCTGCAGGCCTCGCTTCAGCTCAGCCACGTTCTCCTCCTCCAGGCCAGGCAGGGTGAGGCCCTCCAGGTGCTCCCCATCCTCGGCCAGACGCACGAGGCAGCAGGGCAGTCCCGCCTGCACCTGGGCCCAGTGTGGGGACGCCAAGGCCAGCAACTGCCGCTCGGACAAGGGCAGGGAGATGGAGCTGAGAAAGGAGCCCAGGAGGGAAGCGGCCAGCTGAGCCACAGAAGGCTTCAGGGCCATGACCAGCACCTCCTCTGCAGTGGGAATGTAGCAGGCGCCCACCCCGCGCTCAGCAAGCCGTTCCGCCAGGTGCTCCCGCACATCTGCCAGCTGCAGGAACTCGAGCACCCAGGTTGAGGAGGGCAGCCGCTCCTGCGCCACTGCATGCAAGGCTGCCTGGATGCGCTCCCGCAGTTGCTGCCGGCAAGTCGGATCCCCACCCGAGATGTGCAGCCCAGCCTCCCCGCAGCGAAGAACGCATTCAGGAGCAGAGGCCCCCAGCTCCTGCAGGACGCCCTTGGACTGCAGCAGTTGCCTTGTAGCTGCTTCTATGACAGGAAGGGTTGTGGACAGGGCTGTGCCAGCTCCTCTCGCCTGCAGCTCTGCCGCTGCCTCTGGGGGCTCCAGGAAGTCGTAGTGAGGGGAGACCTTCAGACTGCCATCCGGGAGCTGATGGGGCTGCTTCAGCACCCGATCCACCACTGCGGGAAATGAAGGCAGCAGGATCAGAGGAGCCTTTTCGGCACCTCTTGGAAGGGGAGCCAGGAGACGCGCCTCGAACAGCCCTCACCTGTGCGGTCCTGAAAGGAGACCACGGCCAACACGCCTCCCGGGAGAAGCCGCACTGCCTGCACACGGCCCCCGCCACTCCGCCTGCTCTCAAAGTAGAGGGTCAGCACCTCTGGCTGCAGCTGGCTGCCGTGGGGACTCCGAACCAGGATGCTGTCTGTCTGCTCCACCCAGTCCAGCACCAGGCTGGCCCCATCCAGCAGCCGGCTTTGCACTCGATCCGCCAGCGCCAAGAACTCTGCCAGGGAAGCCGAGGAACCAAGTCAAGGCAGCCAGCAAAGACAAATGGCTGCCCTTCAGCTTTGCCCTAAGAACTGCCTTCTGTTCTCCCCCCTCCCAACCCAGCCAGAAAAGCGGCCAGGCAGATTGCTGGGAAAGGATCTCCCGTTCAGCTTCTCTGGAGGATCCAAGAAGGGGGGAGCCAGCTAACCTTCCTCCCCACTTTGGAAACTGATGACACAACTGGAGGCCAGAGACTGGTTTCCAGGCCCAGCGAAACCAGGAATCCCTGGCAGATGATGGCTAACTCTGCCCATAATGCAGGATCCTTCCTGGGGGCACACAACCCCAGCTAACCAAAAGCCGCAGCCTATGTGATGTACCTCGGTGCAGGACTGCAACATTTTGCAAGGCAGTGGATTCTCTGCCCTTTTGGCATCTGCCCCTCCTGGGGCTTCTCGGGGCAGGGGGCAGAATAAGGGGGCAGGTGCAGAGAAGAGGCTCGAGGCACCCGGTGGCAACCATGCTGGGAGGGCAGGAAGGCCCCTCAGGTGCCCATCTGGGAGGGAACCCAAGGAGGCTCCGCTGGCTGCGTTTTGAATGGAAGAGGAGAGCTCAGCCAGTACTGTACCTGCGTGGCTGAGCAGCGCCTGCAGCTGCAGCAGCGCCTGGTCCCCGGCAGGGCTGCGGTAGATGGAGTAGGCGTCCCTCTCGCAGTCCAGCATGTGCTCCACGTACAGCTCCACCAGCTCCAGGCTGCTTCGGGGGTTCAGGCCCCGGAGGACCACCTTCCCATAATCCCGAGGAGCAGCAGGCTGGATCGTCAGCTGCACCCCTTGCAGGGCATGGTCAGTTCTGGAGAGGACCCTCTGGGCATCTGCGAGGGAGGAGACCAGCAGGGGATCCCCAAGGAAGGTCCTCACCCCAATGGCCAGCCAAGCCACCATCAGGGCCAGGGCCAGCCGGACCCCAAGCCAGCAGGCCTACGTGACCAGCCTCCCGTCCAGGGCTTCAAACCCCTCAAAGCCCAGGCCCAGAAGGGCCCGGCCCACTCTTTGGGGGAACCTGTCAGGGGCAAAGCTGGAGCACTAAAGACCCCAGCAGCCCCCTAGCCACCCAGGCCCCTTGCCCAATGGACTATGCTTTCCATCATCCCCAACCTCCTCAGTCTTAGAACACATGGAATCTGTAGCCTAATGTTATTGGCTGCTTTTGGAACTCCTGCTAAGCTCAGCTGGTGTCGACGTGCAGCCTCTGGGCCTTAGTGTGCAGCACAAGCCCGCATATTGTGTGACTCCAAAACACTGGACGGCCCAGGAAGGGTAGCCCTGTCGTGGGAGGGCAGCCGATTTGGGAAAGCCGCAGGGGAAGGGAGGCAACCCTCGGGGCTGCCGGCCTCCACCACCCGCAGAGCACCTGGGCCGGAAGGCGTTTCTCCCCGCCGGCCTGTCCCCAGCCTTGGCTCACCTTCGGGGCGCTCAAAAGTTAGCGTGGCGCGACCGCCCCTCCGCCGCCAGCTCTGCACCGGCCCGCCGCCCGAGCGCCGACGGTTCTCAAAGTAAAACACCAGCAGCTCATCGGCCACGTCCGAGGGGACCCCGAGCACCGCCACGGCCGCCGCCATCGGAAAAACCCGCCAGAAAGAGTGAGGAAGTCCGGGAGGGCGGAGACCGACGCCCGCAGCTGGAGCCTCGCGGGAAACGAAAGCGAAACGGCCCGCGAACAAGAAGGGGCGGCGCCGCAGCGGCCTTCCTCTCGCATCCGCTCGCCCCGTCTCCGCCCCTGCAGGCAGCCGCCGTCGGACCTCGCCAGGTGCGCCGCTGGACTCCAATCCCCCCTCCAGCCCTTTGCGACCACTGAGCTTTCCCAACGGGGGGGGGGGTACCGTCCGGCTGCTACTTCGCCAGGATACGGAGCGAACTACAATTCCCAGCACCTCTGCGGCTGGGAGTCCCAGAAGAGGCAGGTAGGCCCCCCCGCTGCCCCCCCCTCGGCCACGAAACCCCGCCCCGATTTGGAGAAGCCTTACCAATATCCCCGACTGTCCCCGATGCCTGGAGGCTGGGCTGTGGGTCAGGGCTAGCGAGCCCGGGCACAGCCTTCCCCCTGGCAGGAGGAGGACGCGGCACTGAGGGAGTGGCAGAAGGTTGCCCGTTTCTCCCCTGGGGACATCTAGTCGGGAGCGTCAGGGTAGGATAGTGGGGAAGGGAGGGCGAGCCACAGGGGCTTCAGGAGGACCCTGGGACGCCCTCGTGCGGAATTGGGCATTCTGGAGGGGCCGCTAATAACGGGCAGAAATATGGATGCATTCTGGAAAGGAGTCGAACAAAATGGAGCCCACAAGAGAATGCCAGGGTCTTCACGAAGGGGAAGGAAAGCAGGGCCCATCACCCCAACTGTGCTCCTTTCCTCGTAGCTGCTGCGTTCCAGATCCCTGCTGGAGCAGCAGGTGCCCTGAGGAGCAGTCACCGAAGCTGTTTGATTGCACACTCTGATCAATAAAACATTTCTGAGCCAGGCACTCAAAATGTACACGTGTTTATCAGAGGGGGGGGGAGGAAGCGAGAACAGCTCCCTTCGAGCACCCAGAGAGCTGCCTGGCAGGGGACGGGCTCCTCTCCTTGGGCTCAGAGGGCAGGAGAAAAGAGGGTCAGGCCAGAGGACCAGAGCACGGGCATCAGTCATTTCCTGCTGTTGTGGGAAAATCCAATGGAAGAAACAAAAGACAGCAACACAAAACAACAATTCTTACTTTGAGATTCAGAGATTTATTTTGCTAATAATTTGGGACATAAACCACCATCGTAACACAACTTACAGTAATAACCCATTGCAAGGAGGTCCACTATCATAGCTGGTCCAGTAAAGACAGCTGTGGGCCAGTGGCCCCGTTCCTGGGCATACTTTGTATACTCTTCTGCAGGCACTTCACAACTCACTTCCTGGTTCCTTCTTCCTAGCAGTCACTTTCCACACATACTGGGGTACGTCTGAAATCTCTATCTATCTGCTACTTTCAGTTCCCTCTTTCTCCCGGTTTCATCCTTCTATGTCCAGATATATCTATAAAAGCTACGTCCTTTGCAAAATCATGTTTCACGATTAGCAACAGCTCAGCAGGATTACAAATAGTTCTAAAACCATCCTATCTACCGTCAGACTTTGGTTCAGGGGCGGCTATTTTCCACTTAGGCCCCACTGATTCTAATAGATCCAGGTGGCTGTTTTGTTCTCCCTCACTGGGAACAGCCGCCTTGCTCAACAAGAGGTCTTCACACAGGAAGGTGTGCAGGTGCAACGACCTGGTCCACAGGTGTACAGTGCAAGCCAACTCTTGCCTTCT
>JANHJO010008465.1:13438-35396 GCA_032468235.1 Pseudoxyrhopus heterurus | reverse complement strand
GCCTTACGGAAGGGAAGGAGACTGGATATGGTCCTAATCTCCGGGGGAAGGTTGTTCCATAGAGTCGGAGCCGCAACAGAGAAGGCCCTACCCTGTGGGCCTGCCAGCCTACATTGTTTAGCCGACGGGACCGGCAGGGGGCAATCTAACCGGGCGCTGGGAGGCAAATGGTGGTAGAAGGCGGTCCCGCAGATAACCCGGCCCTGAGCTCATACTGAACCATCCCTCTTCCACCCACCAGGCTGCCAAATCAGAAAAGTTGGGGACCGCTGATTTATAATTCACACCAATAACAGTTCTGTTTCCTTACATTTCTCTCCCCCTCTTTTTTTTCTTTAAAAAAACTCATATGCATAAAATGAAAAGTTTTACGTTTGGGGCAAAACACCACACTAGAAGTGTTTTATTAGAACATTTCAAACACAATCCATTTGAACTGTTCTGAGTATTAGACTACAGACAACACAGCGAACTCAAAGTAAGATGTAAGTCCCAGACGAATCTAGGCCCACAAAGGCCACTGTTTCACTGTTGTGAAAAGGGGTTGACATTTGACTGCCTGGGATCATCGGCAGCTCTTTGGAAAAACTGCAATTTGCTTTGGAAAGGCTTCATCCATATCTTCTTCCTGGTTGGGCGTGGAAGAGTAGAATAGTTGTATTGTTTTTATTTATCCATTTACTTTAACTGAGATGTATTCTATAGTATTGCAAAATCCATTCGTTCTGAACAGATCTTTTTAAAACACAGTAGTTTTCTTCTTCCTTTTCTCTGCTTTTGTTCCTTTTGAAGAAATTGTATCCTTCAGTCGCTGCATTCCAAGAGAATCATCATACCATATGTCTGCCGTATTTATTAAATCATTTTTGCCTTTTATACCAAGAGCTCAGATTCATCTTATTTCCCATGGTCTTAATATTAGTTTATAACTAATGAAAGTCATAAATTTTCTGAGCCAATATTCTGATTTTTTGTGTGTGTGCTAGAATCTCATTTCAGCAACTTCTACAGTGCACAAGTCTTTATGAGGTCTTATTGCATTTCCACCAGTCATTGGTTTGTATTTAAAGTCTTCCTGATCAACATATTTTTATCAGTTCCTGCAAGATACATCCCATCTTGTGTCAGCAACCTATCTACAAAGTTCAGACCATGATTCTGGAAACAAAATCTCTTCCTTTGAAAGCAAGTGAGATATTAAGTCTCTGATACTTGTACTTAAATACCATAAAAATCTAGGATATGATCAGTTTAGAACCAATAGGACATATTCTGGTGCCATGGCTTTTTGTAATGTTAAAAATGAATGGTGAAAAGTAAATATTGAGGACTGAAAAGTTATTGATGTCCAACAAATATCTGCAATGCTATTAGATAAAAAAATATTTTAGATGTGTCTCTCTACTCTTATGCTTTGTGTCCTCATGTATTTCATCTATTTCATTGTATAATTTACTGTGAAAAAAATCAAAAAGAAAGAAATTGATATTGTAATTAGAAAAAAAATACATAGTCATGCTTAAAAGTCTAGGTGTTCTGACCCAGCCTTAGCAGAAGCAAGAAACAGACTCCTTGTCACAAAAACCCCCTCTTTATTTACCTCTTGTGAATTAATTGCATTCACCCACCAAAAAGTCCAGGCAATAGTCCTTCAAAGAGTTAACTGCCATAACAGACTTTATCAGTGTTGTTTTTTTTACTCGTGAACTAAAAAAAAATGACTTAACCATATTAATTTGTTTTACTGCTCGAGGACAAACACATTTGTAGCAAAACAGTCTCCTTTTAATGGCAAAAAGGCCAAATCCCCTTCAGATTTTTGCTTTTTTATCTCAGTTAGACACTGAAGCCAAAAATGAGCAGGGCTGGTGAGTAGCACACCAAAATCAAATGAATATATCAAACTTATCTAAATAATGAATTTGCTTTCCCATTTACAAGTTACATTCTTTCCCCAGTTTCCATTTTACAAGGGTAGAGAGCAGGCACAGAAATAAAAAGACAGACATTGAGGGGCTGTGATCTTGAGAATTCCTTTCAACAATTTTCACTGGGAATTCCAGCAGCTGCCATGCCAATACATCTGGAAATTGTCAAACTGAAGAAGATTGTATTAGTTACCAGAATCAAGTGTAAATCAACAAACGTGATCCATATTTACCCATTAACAATACAGGGTCCCCTTTTCATATGACAGTTTTTTCCCATAAAGCCTTGAGCGCACAAGCAAGTGTATCCGCCATTTCCAGTCTCGACACAATTCTTTGAGTAATTTGAACAAGGCTTGGAAGAACAAGGATGAACAACTGTGTTAAAACAGAAAAAAAAGAGAAACATACTCTTCTTATGATCGTGATGATCTTTCTCTCACAATAAATAATGTTCGCTTATTTACATTAAAGGAAAATATGAAAACCCAGAAATTTTCTGTTTTATCCAATTAGAACAGCTCTTTAGAATCTGAACTAAATATCTTATTTATATGTCATGATTTCTGTGGCACTCCAATAATAAGACTGGGTAGTTTATATACATAAAACAACAAAATACCAGAATATTAAAATCATTAAATGAATCATCATCCTGGTCCCTTGGAGCAAGCAATCCTGAAAATCCCTAGTATCCAAACATCAAAAACTTTATAATAATCAACATTTTGAATTGTACTTGGAAACTTACAGTTACCCAGTGGAGTGACCAAAAAACAGTGTTACTCTGCTGAATCAGTTTTTGGCCTATCCTAATTATAGTTCCTCCAAATAGCCTTCAAAGGCAATGTAAGATACTGATACTTCAGCCAGAAGGGAATGACGGCATGAGTGACACATCTAGCACACCAGCCAAAATTGGGCGCCATCTCTCCTGGATACAACTTCCAGGAGGATCCATGTACACAAAAGGATCCCTAGACAGAGATTCGGAGGGGGGGAGGCAGGGGAGAAGGGCAAGTGACAAAATATGTGTCACAACTTGAATTACTTCCCTTGCATATTTTCATGCAATACTCCAGAACAAATCTGGAAAAGTAGAGCCTACATCATAACAACACAATGGACAAAACACAGGAATGGATCCTTTTGTTCCTACATCATGGCCCTGCTCTTTTAGGGATAGCACAGATACCCACAGCCAAAGTTGCAGCCATATGGTTTTTGAGTGAACAGCCATTCCCCTTGCTGTGTGAACTTGTTTGAAAGCTTCTAGACACTGGATTAGGGCAACCACTACATCTCCTGCTTGGCCCAGGGCAGAGATGTATAACTGGGAATTGTTAGCCCACTGATGATTTCTGATTCTGAACAGATATATGACCTCTTCTAATGACTTTATTAAGATGCTAGATAAGATAAGGTAGAGGACCAAGCGCTGGGTTTTTATATCGTACTGGCCAAGATCTTGATTTCTCTTCTCCATCACTACTGATTTGAACTGCTTCATTAGGAAGGAATATAACCTCTAATAAAATATTATTTCTGAGTTCCATCCATCACATACACTCCCAAAAAACATTTATTATCTAGTAGAATCAAAATGACTGCTATACTTTTATCTAGATCCTATTGGAGATCATAAGTACTATAAAAGAAGTTTTTGCCCCATGCTGAAGCCTGAAACGAGTGATGAGGATTCAAATAAACCACTTCTTCCTAGTTCCTCTGCAACTAATCACGTTTTGAAGATGGAAGATAAGTTGTACTATATTGTTAGGGGGGCCACTTCAGAGAAGGGTATGTTACCTTCTCCTTCAAGATGCTTGACACTACCTTCTCCTTCATAGAGGCATTCCTAATCCAGCTTCCTAGCCCCTTCTTTGGCAGGTCAAACAAGCTAAGAAGGGCCGAGGTCCAGCCCATAAGTCTCAGAGCTTACATAACAGGAGACTGCATTTATTAGTATCCATAAAATCAAATGAATTGGAGATGATCTTGCAGATGTTCTTCCAGTCACCTCATCAAGCCTTCAGCAAGTATGAGCAATTTTATCTTTGACTCTTACTAACCTAAAGTTAGCAAGAATTGAAACCAGGTGCTTTTACACACAGGATACATACATTGTTTAGTAACTCCTTGCTAGCAATTCTGCAAGAAAACAACTAAGTTCAGAGAGCACCAAGGATCTACCATTCTGTCTCCTTTTTATTATTATAGTGCCATTGTGTGTGTGTGTATGTGTTTTAAATGGATATGTTTTATATGGTATCTTTTTCTAGGTAAACACCAAGAGTGTTGCAGCATAGCAATATGTTAAATAAATAAATAGGACATCTCCAACACCAGATGGAGCTCCAACTGTTTTCATCAGGATGTTCATTTAACAGAAAAGGAAATTATCCCCAAACCTGTGTCACAGCGGCTACCAATCCATCCTTCTTCACACATGCACTGGCCTGGTTTGACACATGTCCCATGCAAACAGCCAGGGAAAGGAACACACTGATCACAGACAGGGCCTTGCCAACCAGGTTGACATCTAGCAAAAACACAATATGAGATAGCAATTCAAGCTAAGATCTTTTGGCAAATAGAAATTAAGAAGCTAGATACTGTAGATAAAATTATGGTAATAAGATTCCTTATTCTGATTGTTATGGAAATAAGATTCCTTATTCTGATTAAAAGCAACTACAGAATACTGGTGTGGTTTTCTTAGTGAAAGTTCCATGATAATCATCTCATTAACACACTTTTCATCACATAGACAACCCACACTGCATGGCCATGTGCAGTCTCAGTGCTTTTTTATCTCCCACAGTTACCCAAGATTTTGATGCTGAAATCTGCTGACAAGTAGCAGCTTTATGATTTTCCATTTTCTTTTTAAAATAAACACTAAAATAGACTCTGAATAGTTAAAGTTTCCCAATAAATGAAAGGGGGTGAGATTCGTCAGTGAACTGAGCATTGTTACTGTATCCTGGGCATTATTTCAGTTATGTATGAAAAAAACTTTATAAATGCATCAAATATAGATGATGCTAACTAATACCACCAATGGCAGCATACATGAATTATGTATAATCACATTAATGAATCATGCATTAGCATATTATTGCCACTAGCATAACACCAATTATTATATAATACTACATGTATAATACTACAATATAACAGCTAGTAGTTTTATACCATTAATTTGTATGTATGGACATGTATGAAAAATGGAGTGTGGGAAATTTACTCATAGCAGGACAAAAAAGCAGAAATGTAACTCAGGGAAAATGTCAACTTAATGCAGTATGTTATAAATTCATATCAGATTGAAGACCATAAGCTAAATTTCCAAAGAAATAGATGACTCCCAAAAGAACTGAATGAGGCTAAATCACTAAGTTTAGAAAAGTGTCATCAAGAGTGAGAAAAGTGTCAAGAAAGATTAGCCAAGCTTTTAATGGACTGGTCCATTAAAGTTCTGTTTTATAAGAGATGGACAGGTTGTCCCTAAAACTAAAAGGAAAGGAAGATTCAAAATATTATAAAATATGGGAGAAATTTTATGTATACTATAGATGCAAATATGGAGACCTGAGATAAGGACCTAATAGAGATTAAATTGAATGTATATATAAACGTATATGATATAAATATATATAAATTTGTAGATATTTAGTAATAGAATTAAGTTATGATAGATATAGTAAATTATATTAAAGCGTTCGCATAGAGACTGTAATCCTTAATGTAAGAATGAAATTTTATTTCATTTTTTTGTTTTTTTGTTTTGTTTGTTTGTTTGTCTTCATTGTTCTTTTTTCTTATATGTTTTTAAACAATAAAATTTATTTTTAATTTTTTTTAAAAAAAATAAAGTTCTGCTTTATAAGACCTTACCTGGAATACTGCATCCAGTTTTGGTCACATTACAAAAAAAGATGATAAGACTTTGGAAGTGCAGAGAAGAGCAACTAGAATGATGAAAGGCCTGGAGCCTAAAACATATAAAGAACGATTGCAGGTACTGGGTATGGCTAGTCTAGAGAAAAGGATTGGGGTGACATGATAGCAGTATTCCAGTATTTGAGGGGCTGCCACAAAGAAGTGGGGGTCAACTTATTTTCCAAAGCAACAGAGAGCAAGACAAGAAACAATGGATGGAAACTAATCAAGGAGAGAAACAACCTGGAATTAAGGAGAAACTTCCTAACAGTGAGACAATTTGATTGCCTCCAGAAATTGTAGGTGCTTCATCACTGGTTTTTAAGAAGATACTGAACTGCCGCTTGTCTGAAATGGTATAAGGTCTCCTGCTTGAGCAGGGGGTTGGACCAGAAGACCTCCAAGGTCCCTTCCAGCTCTATTCTGAATTGAAAATTGGTCAAGCCCAGTTGGAAACTATGAAAACACATATGAATCATATTTTTTGGGAGCCATCAAACTCAATGTAGGTCTATGTAGTGTCCTGCCTTGATTCTTCTGGAACTCAAATATGGACTGCCTAGGAAGACTTGAGTTAAGAAGATATGCATTGATGTGTGAGTGGATGGAGCTTTTAAGTCCAAAGGTGAATAAGAAAAACTGTAAATCAGTTTTTCCCCTATATATCTATTATTGTTGAACAGACTTCCCTTTCCTCCACATTATAATGCATCTAAGAGGCCTCTCATTCCTCTGTAGCAAATTTCAGAGGAAATCTTTGATCTGCCCATTCTTTTTTGTTCTGCTGGTTTGAGAAACCTTTTTCTTTTCTTTTCGTGAATGGCTGTTGTATATTGTTATTCTTAAAAATGATTACTAAATTAAATCAAATATGAAGAATACTCTGATTAAAATATTTGGTACTGAATTGCATTTTACATAAATGATTCTTAAATAAAAATGTAAAGTAGCAATAGTGCTTAATTAAAATAATACCGTGTTCCTTGTTTTTTTCTTCTGACAAATGTGCTATCAATTAACTTACCTGCATTCATTGGAAACTTCACAAAATCCATTCACTGGATGACAACCAGGTTTGCAATCAGCTCCTAAAAAAAGGAATTGCTATGTAACATTTCAGAAATTCTTGCAAACATGTTTGCAGTGACTTTAGAATAGTAAACTTATCAACACAATTGTCTATTAGCAATACACTCTAGATATTCTGGGTCTTTAGGCAAACTCATATTCTGGTGCTGTGTATAGTTTGGCTCATTTTCTGATTTTGTTAGGAATTTTTAAAAAGTGCCCTGTTGTTTCTTTTTTCCTTCACATTTTTGAGCTTTATAGTTACTGTTTTCAGCCCTGGATGACTTTTTTTCCTCTTCTCAGACTTCACCCTACCTAAATAATTTTAATTACATCAACACTCATCGTGGTCATATTGCAACAATTCTGCAAAATTTTACTGACCGGTGAGTGGGCATGCAAATTCACAGAATGCAGTTACTGCTTTTTGCTTTTTATTGTGTTTTTCAGAGATTTTTTCCCCCATTTTGGGTACCTCTAAAATTTGGCACCCCAGACAGTGCATTTTCAGCCTTAGCAATACATTGTTTCACTGAAAAATGTAGACATAATTTAAAAACCTGTAGTCACTTTCTATTTTTGAATACACTTTCTTATGGAGCCAGATCAACAATTACAGTACAAGAAGCCATGGGAGGGAGGAGGAAATGATATTGAATGGCATAAATTCTGAGCAATTGCACTTCATACTGCTACAGTCTGTTTCAAGTCTTCCTGTTAGAATTGTACAATAGATTATAAACTTTTCAGCTGTGAACATGAACCATGAGCCTTTTAAAGTCATATTAAATAATCCTTGTGGGATGAATCTCGGCCCACTTCACACCTGAATTCTTGTTTATATGCTTTCAGTTGAAAGTACAATATGGAAATAAAACAATGTGGGTTTCAGATGCGCATTTGTTCAGCAAGAAAAGATCAAAGAAAAGGCAGTACTAACTCCAAAATGATTTGGCTTTCGGTTTAATCCACAACGCCAATATTAAATAAATCCAACATTCCTCAGTTTGATTTTGAGAAAAGCAAAAAATAAGCATAGGAATTAGAAGTTCATTATATTGCCACAATAGTAGAATATAACACCTAAAACACTTTAGTTCACTCAGAACAGGGTGAAAAAGGCAATCCTGCACACGTATCTCTATGAACAGCCCTCAATAAATTTCAGAGGATAAAGTAATATATAATCTTAATTGACCTTGAACCGTATTGCACTCAATAGGACCTCTAAAAAATTATACAAGATGTAGCTATTTGATATTGTCACAGCATATCTTACTGTGTGATTGTAAACAATAGCTAAAACTAGAACGTCAACTAACATTAGCACACAGGACATATAATTGATTCAAAGGACGAGACCTTTAAAGACCTAGGATAACGTATGATCTGACATGATAAACTGGGTGCCATGACTACAGAGTTCTATGATTTTACCTGACATTTGCATGTGATTTTGTGCAAGATCTATAACATGCCCGCATTTTTGTTAACTTTTGTAAAAATATCTACAAATCAGAACATATATTAGGTTGCAGTCCTAATCCTACTGATAGCTGTAATTCATTTGGAATCTGGCTGGACTAAGGAGCCTATAAATTGCAATAAATAAATGATAATTGTGGCGGATGGTCCATAAAAGTTCAATTCCCATTGATTTCATGGAAAAAGTTAACTGCAGAGTGTTATCACTGAAATATATGATCCTTAATCAAGCTAGACTTAATGTGCAAGGTTTCAGTCTATAAGATGTGTACACACAACACATGTTTTACACAACATGATTCAAAGAAAAATCACATCTGGCGGTTTCATATTTATCAATTTCTCACTGATGATGTCCATTATAGGAGATGAAAAATAGAAATGACTGAAGCTCGGATACGTTGGAAAAAACACAAGCAAGTGTACTTCAGTGTAAGAAAAGATAAGGGCATTTCTGGTTCTAATTTAAAATGAAAATAAATGTCATAGAAAGTTTGTCATATCTTTGCAGCTGGGACTCACTGCATTAATTAACGGATCTGAACACATTAAATTCCTAACTCCTTTTCAGTTATTAAAAAGGATTGAAAAATAAAAAAGTCATTATCTAAAACAAGCTTATTATTGATGTCTAAAATCCCTGTAATAAAGGAAATAAACAGTTTAAAATAGCTCTCTCCCTCTCCTTCCTTCTCTCCTTCTCTCTTCTATCTATCTATCTATCTATCTATCTATCTATCTATCTATCTATCTATCTATCTATCTATCTATCTATCTATCTATCTCCCTACCTACCTACCTACCTACCTACCTACCTACCTACCTCTCCTGAACACACACACATTTTCCCACTGAAGTACCAACCTACATTTCTAGAACAGCCAAACTGGCTGTAGATAAGAAGGGTCATAAACTGGAGAGCATTGGATTGAGGGCAGGTGAATCAGCCCATCCCTTTCCACGATCCCGAGCTTTCACAAACCCGACGGGCACATTCAACCACCACACACACACACACACAAAATCTGAAGCAGGGCAAAACTGTCCACAAAACGCATTTTCTTGAAAAGTACGCTCCAAGCCAAGAGCCTCGCACCCAAGAAGAAAGCGGAGCGCCTAGGCTTTTATGAACCGTTTTGGAAACGTCACGTGAAACTACCGGGGCTGACTTCCGAGGGGAGCAGGATTTCACGGTTCTGAAGCCCTCCAGCTGCTTAATCCTGGCGCCCACTCGCCCAAGCAACATACCCTACCGGACCCCCGCAGAAGCTAAGACGGGGGCACACTTCAAGTCATTCCGGGACTCTCTTCTTACCTTGGGCCAGCGGCAGACAGACGACCAGCGGCCAGAAAAAGCAGCCCAGGTATTTGGCGGTGTGGGAATCCATCGCCAAACGCGCCCGGCGAAGGGGCTCATGCCCTACTCCGAATGCCTACGAGGGAAAAGAAGACGGAGCCCGCCGCCGCCGCCGCTGCACGCGGGAGGGGTATTCCCTCCGCCCAAGAAGTGCCCCGGTTGCCTTCGCCTAGAGGCGAGATTTCATGGAGATTTATATATATATATATTTGTATGTTTGGTCATTTATTTTCCTTTTTTTTTCCAGGAAGGAAAGGGAGGGGAACTTTCTGCCGCAGGAGGAGGAGGAGAGATGATCGTCGCTGCGAGAAATCCAAGCCCCACCTAAACTGGGGCGAAGCTCTTCTCTCCTAACCAAGGAAAGGGGCCAAGGCATTCACACGTTCGCGCTCCCACTTTGCCGGGAATCTTGCATGGGAGGGGAAAAAAGAAAGAAAGAAAAAAAGAACAGGCGTAGGAATAGCAAAGAGGCGGAGAAAAGGGAAGGAGGAAATACAATACAAAAAAAAAAAAAGGCGGTCAGGATTGTACTACAGCTAGTTGGGTCTTTTCGCTGCCATCCTGACGTGTGTATGTACTCCTCCCCGGTTCCACTTGTTGCCCAATAATCCGCATCCTAACCATCTTTCCTGCGGCGACTGAAGGAAAGCGAGATGGACTTGACTCCTCCCCCACTCTCTCAAAACAGGCTCCGTCCTTTGGATTAGAAATGAAGCGGCGCAGCATCGGTGTTAAGGAGCAGCGGATCGCGCAAACAGGACGCCTGGCGATTCTTTCCCCTGCTTAATGACAGGGTTACTTCGCTAGATGCCGGAGCATTTGCTGGAGAGAGATTGGATTTAGTTAACAGCACTTGCTTGGTTTCCAAAACCACCGGTTAAACGCTTTCAGTCTTAATCCAGTCGTGTTGAGAGCCTGTGGGGCAGCTTCCTTTGAAACCCACCTGCAAAGATATAATGGAAAGAGAAATGGAAAAAGGCCTCCCACAGATTTGTAGGATAATGAGGATCCATAGAATATAAAATCATAGGGCTGAAAGGGACCTCAGAGATCTTCTAGTCCAACCCTCTGCTCAAGTAAGGAGATTCTACCATGCTGGTCAAATGGTTGTCTAGTCTATTTTTTAAAAACCTCCAGTGAACTTGCTGCTCACTTTATATCTCTCTTGACAACTTTGACCTTCAGATGCTATTGGTAGTTTTTTTTGTCCGAGGGTTATTTAGGGTTTGATATACTAAAGGAAAGCCTGGAAGACCTGGCTCCCTTCAGTCCAAGTAGCAAAGACATTGGACAGAGGTCTTGCCGGTTCTAATCCAGCACCAGGAAAGCCACAGATTCCCCTACTCTGCATAGCAATATGTTCTTCGGCCTAACAGCAGATGATTTTGTGGAAGATCCATGGCTTTTTAGTTCCTTGAAAATGTTAAGGTTCTTTAACAGATGCACAACTCTTCATCTTTCAAAATGCACCTGTACTTCAGTTCTCCATAGTACTTGAAAAATGATCTTGATTGTTTCAAAGTTGCAGCTCATCTGGATTTTCTTATGCAGTCTATGCAAAATCAGTTTATCAAGCAGTCTTTTGCTTAAAAAGCATCATTCCCTAGTTTCCATACTGGTGGAAATTAATGGCAGACTTAAACTTACAAACTTATGAGTTTTATAAGTTGTCAAATGATTAGGTAAATTAATGCTAAAAAAATGAATTATTAAAAAAAATCTAAACTAAAATATGATTAGACTTGTTCAGGGATAGGAACAAGGAAGGAAGGAATTGTCTTTGTTGTACAAATGTAAGTGCTTTCTTAAACTACTAGTTAGAACATAAAAACATTAGTGTTGCGCTCATGGTTCAGAGCCTTGGCCCATCTAGTCTGGCAGCCGGTTCTCACAGTGGGCAACCAACTACACAAGGATGCCCCTAGTCTTACAGAAGATGGCCTTCAGAAGTATCAAGCCATTGATCCTCATGACTTTCATGAATTGGTCGAACCCTTTTTTGAAATCAGCCAACTAACCAAGCTCAATACATCTTAAATTCCAAACTTTCATTGTATGTGTTGTGTAAAAAAAAAAGTCCACTTGTCTGTCAAATAATTGAATCAGATCAAGTCAGTGATATTTGACCAAGATTTATTTGACTTACAATCAGGTGACACCCACCTAGCTTGCGTGCTACAGAAAAGAAGGCTAACCTTTCCCCAGGTTTTATGGTCCCCCCTGCAGTAGCCTGAAGTAGCCTGGATTGTTGCAGATGCAGCATTTTCCCCCTTATTCCAAGCAAAGACTTTCTGTTCTGACATCCATGTTGAATGGAGGGAGAGATTTAAAGTGACATGGTCAGAGGCAGCAAGTTGATTGGTCTCGGTATGACAGATTTGCTGTGCAACTGCCCCTTCTGTCCAGTCTTTGGAACCAGCACCTATACTTCAGTGCTGATTTGACTGCAAGGCAAACCAGAAACCCAGCTTTTGCAGTCATTTAATTTCCCCTTTTTAAATAATCCATAACGAAGGGAAACTCTAAAATTGACCAGTCTCCTCTTCATGCATGTAACTGAAATGATTTGCCTTTTTTATAGCATATATAGTATTGTTAGAGTTTGCAGTGATCCAACCAGCATACAAGTAAATAATTCAGCAGGATTCATTTATAGAAGAAACTTCTTTGTATACAATAATATAAAGTATGTTGCATGTATACAATACCCATGCAGCAGAAGCCAGAACCAGAACTCAGAATCCAGAAGTCATAATCATAGAAGCTCTATATTTATACAGACCAGTTACCCTAAGCCATGCCCAGGCTCTGAGCCATCTGACATGACTCACAACAGGTGCTGTTTCTTAGTCACCAAACAGTTCCCACTGGCTGACTTGTTGTTATGGCTATCCCAGCTCATAATTTCTTATATACTGACAAGTATGATATGGAATTCCCTTACCTGGTTGCTGCTCCCAAGGGTTCCCTGGCTCCTTGTATGTTAAGGTAATTTACAGTTCCTGCCCAGGTCTTTAACACTGATTGTCTGCCTCTACACAAATCCAAACAACCATTAGATAGAAGCTAAGAGATATATGAAACTCCAACCCTCTATTGCCATAAAGTGATCAAAAGGTCAACCCATGGTTATAAGGAACCATAAACTGGTTCACTCAGTTGATGATATGATGAAAAATGCAACAAAAAAGGCATTGCATGAAATAACCCCAATATTGTGCCATTTGGAGGAGGCTTTTCACAAGATCAACAAATGAGATTGAATAGAACTGGAATTTCAGCTGAAGGAATCACTTCCAAATGGCCTTATAATATGTGTTAAAGTTGTATAGATGGCAGCAGAGACCAAACCTATTCTGGGTGCTCAGAAAAGGCATGTTGAAAGGCCAGCGAAATGTAGTGTGGCATGTATCACTTTTCTTTATTGAAAACTGAAGGAGGTTGTGGTTGGCTTTCTGACATTAACATGAGTTTGAACCCATTGAGTTTGATCCCCTCATTCAGTTCTGGTTATCAAAGCTTTTTAAGGATAACATTGTTTTAGGCTTTTTGTTTTCTCTACACTCAATTTCTTTACTCTGCCCAACCATGAACATTTTGCGGGGGGGGGGGATACCAACAGAGTGTTCATCTATTGATTGTGACAATCACCCAGCTGGATTTCATGTCTAAAGTGAGACTAGAATTCACAGTCTCCTGGTTTCTAACCTGGTTTGTGACCATTTTGCCAATTGGCAAAGAAGAGCTTTAAGGCACAAAGTTCTATGAAAGTTTGAATAAATACGTGATTGACAAGAGCTGTCAAAATGTAAGAGCCTAACAAACTGATTTGGGTTTCTCTGCATCACAGTATAATAGCAGGAAATAACAATAGTCTTGCGTATTTTAAAATAGAAACTATATCGCACATTCTCTCTTGTCAACTTTGCAGCAATGCTAAAGGAGGCGAAAAAGAAAGAGAAATTAATCATATTGCTTTGTTTGTTTATCTTACACTGCCGCCTTACCTAGCCTGGTGCCTCCTGATGTGTTAGGTCATGATCCTTATCTGCTCCAGGAGTATGTGCAAAAAATTATTAAAGCAAAACACTGTTCAAAGAAATCAGAGTTAGTACGACAATGTCTTTCTGTGAGATATACTCCAGGTAAAAATATGTCTCCTTTCAGATCTTAAATTAACAAATTTCTGCTTGTAGGAACACAATAGAAAATTGTACTGCCTGTGAAGATTATGTTTTCTGTCATTTGAGGACATTCCCCTCCGGATTCCTCCCTCTTTCCCTCCCCATAAGTAGATAAGATTTCACCTTCCTTCTCCAACCTCAAGATTCTTTCCAGTGGCCTGACTTCATTTCCTTACCATTGTTCTTGTTATAAAATGCCTTCCTGGTGTTTAACCCAAGTCTTTCCTTTGCAGCCTAAAACCATTTCCTTCTTGCTGACAACCCCCCACCCCCCAGAACAATAGACTGCTCAGAGCATAAAGAGAAGTGGCAGAGGGAGCTGCATGTTCAGATCTGTCACTGTTCTTTTATTTTGAACAGTAAAGTGCAATCCTGGGAGTCACAGATTTAATCAAGTCCACCCATGTACTAAAGGTACTAAAGTGATACTAAACCTTTCTCTATCTCCCCTCCCCAACATCTTGTTTCCTGAGTCCTTTGCCCATTAAAAATACCCTGAAGTGTCATGCGCCTGTTGGAGCCTGAATCTGCAGAGGAGGATTAGCCAGACGGAGATCGAGGGGGCGGCTTCATTAGCTTTGGAGGAATGTGGGGAAGGGCAGACTGAAGCAGCCCAGGGCAGGGAGAAACAGGGCAGGATGACTGAGAGAGGGCAAGCAGTAGAAATGAGGAGCTATGGAGCTCAGGTGATGAGCAAGGACTGCCCCCTCCTGATCCCCAAGCACAGAGAGTGGAGAGAAGGTGAAAACAGGGCAAGCCGACCCGACAACCGGGAGGAGAGCATCCCACCCCTCTTCACAAGGCACAACTAGGGACTGAGATTTAAGGAAACACTGTGGGGAGGGGTGTTTATCGGGAACAAATGCTGAATTTGTAGAGTTTGTGTGTGCTGTTGAAGACATCTGGAGTTTGCAGGCTTGCTTCTTCCTTGCTTTGTGGACTCGGAGTCTTGTTCCTGACTTCATGGACTCAGTACCTTGTTCCTTACTTTGTGGACTCAGTACCTTGTTCCTTACTTTATGGACTCATTGTTTGTTCCTTGGTTCATGGACTCATTGTTTGTTCGTTGTTTCGTGGAATCATTTCCCTGTTCCTTTGTTTTGCTGGACTGCCATGTATGTGTGCATGCACTTTGATCTGGGACTTGCCAAGAATGTAGGAGCATTTGGGAGGAAATTTGGAGCATTAAAGGGGTGTTTGAACTCTCAGCTGGCTGTGTGACTTTTGTGCCTTGTCCCATCCCATAAAGTATTTATTTATATATTCTCATTTAGCATTACACTTTTATTCTACTTTCATCCAGGAGCTCAAAGTAAGACAAAGTTACCTGGCAGGTTTCCCCTGCCCAGTTATGTCCACCTCTAGGGGAGTGGTGTTTCCTAGCTGAGGGAGCCAGCATTATACAAAGACATTTTTGTCGTCATTTGGACAGCATGACTAAACTGGGGCTCATGGAATGCTGTTACCTTCCCACTGAAGTGGTACCTTTTTCTCTACTCGCATTTGCATGCCTTCAAACTGCTAGATGGGCAGGAGCTGGGGCAAGGAACAGGAGCTCACTCCATCGCATGGCATTCGGGACTCAAATCTGGGCTATCAGCTTTCTGCCTAACTCCTGGCAGTTGGGTAGTGGAAAAGAGTTTCTAATGGTACAAAGTGGTATAGTTTATATATTTATGGTATAAAAGTTCAATCCTGACTGGTTCAAGTTTGACTCAGCCTTCCATCCTTCCCAAGTTTGGTAAAATGAGGACCCGATGGGTTGAGGGCAATATGCTGATTCCGTAAACCACTTAGAGAGGGCTGTAAAGCACCATGAAGCAGCATGTAAGTCTAAGCACTATTGCTATTCCTATTGAGAGTGAGGTAATTTTAGAATTTAAAATTTTAAAATTCTATATATCTTCCTTGGAGAAGGAGATTTCCTGAGGCTGCAGGTGTATTTTCTTCAGCAAAAGAAGCAGATGGTTGAAGAAGAAATGCCTGTCTTGGGAAACCCAAATTAAGAAAATTCTAGCTCCTTTTAAAATAATGGGAAATGAAAGAAAAATCTTCCCTCATCACCATTCAACAATTCCCTCCAGTTATTTTTCATTCCTATGCATCTTTCCCTTGTGAAGAACTTGGTGGTTTATGCATAGGGAATGAAGGGTCTACTTGCATGCCAAAATAAGTGATAATGAATTAGCTGCTTAAGTCAGTGTTTCTGCTGCTGCTCTGAAGATGAGGGATCTGCTAATTTACATTTCATTTCCCCTCTGGGTAGAGATGGTGTTATTCTGCTAGCACTCTTTCTCTAGTCTTAACCCAGTGCTTCCCAAACTTTTGCCTTCAGTACCAAAACTTCTTATCAGAGAGGCTTACCAGGAAGTTATTCGTATTTATGGCTTATCAGGAAGTTATTCGTTCATTCATTCATTTATTATCAAGCATGATGAGATGCTGCCCATCTCTAAGCAGCTTACAAACAGTGAATAAAATGCATGATAACACATTAAAACAATAAAGAGGAATAATAAATTTCAAATTCAATTAAAATAAAGCTTGAACCAGGATGGAGAAGAAGGGAGCAAAGTGCTCACATGGAGGAGATGGGATGTCATCTACTCCATTAGCCACCTCCAAAGTGCCACACACCCCATTGGGATCCCAGGCTAGTTAGCACAGCCATGTCTTCAAGGCTTTTTGGAAGGTCAAAGGGGTAGGAGCAGGTCTGGCCTCGATGAGCAAGAAGTTCCAGAGGGCAGGAGCCATGGCAGAAAAGGCTCTTTTTTTTGGACCTCACCAACTGGAATTCCATGGTCCACAGCATTCCTCTTCTGCCAGATGGGTGGTGCAGGCTAATCCCATTGGGTAAACTAGTTGCACAGATAGGCTGGACCCATCTCATGGAAGGCTTTAAAGGTGATAACCAACACCTTGAATTGGACCTGGAAGCAAATTGCCAGCCAGTGCTTGCGGAGCAGCAATGTAGCATAGGCCACCCTAGGGCCCCCAAAAACTGCCAATGCAGCTGTGTTCTGCACCAGCTGAAGCTTCCAGATACTCTTCAAGTGTAGCCCCATGTAGAGGCATTGCATTAGTCCAAATGAGGTGACAAGGGCTTGAGTTACTGAACACAGGGACCCCCAATCCAAGAAAGGATACAACTGATACACAACATGCACATCTGGGGATTTTGCTGGACTTGCAACTCATGCTTGATCAGTAGGAAGCAGTAATGGCTAGGAGAAACTCCTAGCCATTACTGCTTCCTGCTCATCAAGGATGAGTTGCAAGTCCAGAAGAACCCCCAGATTGCACCCTGGGTCTGCCCGGGGAAGTGCCACCTCATCCAGAACAAAAGATGTTAAAGTCCTGGAGTTAGAAGCTCCAAGGACTCAAAAACACTTGGTCTTACTTGGTTCAGCTGAAGTCCAGATCCTCACAATCTGAAGGCATTGTGGGCCCTCTGAAACTGCCAAGCAACCACCTACTCTACGATCTTTCCTAAAAAGGGAGATGGGAGGTTGGATGGAAGACAGATAGGGTCAAGGATTTTTTTTTTAAGTAAGAATTTTTTAAACTAAGAAATGTCTTAGTGTTGTGATTAGGTACTAGGTTGTCACCCAAAGAAAAAACACATTTACCCAATTTTGGATAATTTACCCAGATTTATGAAGCATGGCTTTAACCCTTTATTGGCTGAATCCATGAACTCACAATGACTGCTGAACTGAGCTTCAAGCAAGTGAACAACCTGAAGGGGGAAAAAAAAGGTTATTTTCCCAGGAATTGGGAATCCTTAGTAAGATTTGCTTCTTTCTGAAGTGGAGGGTTGTTGATTTTCTGCACTTGGTTTCTCATCTAGCAGCCTCATCCTACATTTCAGATGCGGGGGGATGACTTTTGGTAATTGAATGTCCCCTGGGCAATGTTGTTGTCACCGTTAAATCCTTTAAATCCAGAAGCACCCTTCAGTTAGCTTTGTAAGTATTTCTGACATGAATACAGGCAGTTGTCACAGGAGAAATAATCCTTTCTTCTTGGGCAAAAGCTTTTCAGATACAGCCTTTGAACAAGTTACTGTGTTTGACTGAAACAACGATTAAGGATACTTTTCCACAAGAATGCTATCTAGTTTTAAAGTAGTTTCAGACCTCCACTATTCCATCCTGTTGGTAGTACCTATAAGCTGAGCTGATTTAGTGCTGCCTCAGCTGCCATATCCCCAAAGCCATAGTAAAACCCTTCTTCTTCTTTTTTTTAAACTTGAAATGCTATAGTTTTGGAAACTGCATGTGGTCAGTCTGTTTCACATTTGCAGGAGCTCCGTCTCACTATGCCTCCTGAGAGCTTCAGATCTTTTCACATAGGAACTACTGAGACCTATTTGCATTTAACAAGACAAATATGCACGAACAGATGAAAGGCTATATAAAGGTTGCACATGCAGCCTATTGGTTTTTTTGTGTGTGAAGTGAGGAAAGAGGAAAATTTTGTTACTGTAACACTTGCAGCAGCTTGGGCAAAGAGAGAGATTTTTGCTCCTTCTTCTTAACAGATTTGCGCATTATCTTCTTAAGGACTGGGAAATGTTGTGAGTGGCAGTGCCCTATTTTTTCTTCATTTCCTCTTAAAGTGGGATAAGGATGGTGTTACGTTTATTGAAAACATTCGATCAAGGAACTACCAAGGAGAAAAACAACATCCCTATCCCAACAACGCTGACAGAATAAGCTGTTTTATATAAACAAACTCTACTCCCTTCTCGCACTAAAGATGTTACCTGGTCTGATAATGAAACCTCTGCAAGAAAACAACCAACCTCAGAGAGCACTAAGGACTCTGCAGTTCAACCCTGAGCAACAAATATTCCAATCTATTGGTAACTGGAGCCTGAATGAAAGACTTATAATGGAAGCAGATTCACTGATCAAGTGATTAGCTAATGGTAGAGTTGCATTCCTCTGTCCAAATCTCAATTCCAGCCTGCACTTTTTGGAGAGAGGGGCATTTAGGATTTTGCAGTTTCACTGAGTAAACAAAGGAATTTTGCTATGGAGTTGAATACAGGAACAGGACACAGACCTTCTACTTCTAGGAACTAAGTATCCAGGCAAATTAATCACTGAAAGAGGAAGCCATGGTTCTAAATTCTGTAAAAACATAATAGCAATTGCACTTAGACTTATATACTGCTTCACAGTGCTTTACAGCCCTTTCTAAGCGGTTTAGAGTCAGCATATTGACCCCAACAATCTGGGTCCTCATTTTACCCATCTCAGAAGGATGGAGGGCTGAATCAACCTTGAGCTGGTGAGACCCAAACTGCCAAACTGTTGGCAGCGGGTGATCAGCAGAAGTAGCCTGCAGTACTACATTCTAACCACCATGGCTCTTTACATATATTTTTAGATCTGACAAACCTAAGGGGGGAAAAAAATCCAAGTTTTTTTTAACTTCTATGAAGCTAGAAGGCTAGAAAGGGATAGGGTGTTTTCCAGTTTGCTGCACCAAATATTAAATGTATTACTATTTGCCCACAAGCCATGCTTGGTGCAATATGCTCCTGGCTTTCAGGGAACTAAACTTTCCCATTGAAATTTGGGGTGGCGGCTGGGGGGGGGAATGAGCTAGAGATGCTTAGAGAGGCAGAGAAATACGTAGATGAGACTGCCTAGCATGAAATAGCTTTATCTCACTTTCAGGATGATAGCTTACTAGAGGGGGCCTTGTGGAAAGAAGACATCACTTTGAGGATAATGGAGATAGCCCTTTAGAAGTAGCCCAGTCCTCTGGTGGTAAACACATTTCATTGTATCAAAAGTGGATGAAGGGCTGGAAGATGGAGGGATTTTGGTTGTGGGTGATTTAGAGATCTATATGGGTATAAATTACATGTGATTTGCTTGCCTGATGTGATGTCCTGTTCCATCTAAGTAAATCATATTTATCTAGATATCTAGATAAACCGATTCTAGATCTAATTCTAGATATCCTGTTTCATCTAGATAAATAGTGAAGAGTAAGAGGTTATGGGTCAGCAACATTCGGAAACCTAATCAGTTAATCGTGGAAGCCAACATTTAATTGCTAGCAAGCAGAATAAAGTCTAACTTTCTCTGAGTATAGAAAGCTCAACAGAGGATCAGACAGCGATATTAGGTACAGGGCATTTGTTAGACACTAGAGAAATTTTTGGGAAAAGAAAAATGGGGTCTGTTGAAATTGAAGTGAAACGAGGCTATTTGGCACGTAATATCAAAAGGATGGCAGAGCAGCTATTAAAGTGATCTATGGGGGGTAGTCAACAGTTCTGAGCTATAACCACTATAAAATATTGTAGATTTTTTTTAAAAAAACATTATGAAGGATGGAGTAAACATTGGAAGTGGAAATGAGACTTAGGGGAAGAAAAAGAGGAGAGAGAGAGAGAGAGATGAAACATGCTAGCATAAAATTAAAAAAAAAAACGATGTGTTATCAATATTTCTCAGCAAATGCTAGGAATCTCCAAATCAGGATGTGGAAATAATAAACTGGGTTAAAAAATTACAACATTTTTTTAAAGTGGTGAAAAGTAAGTACTAAAGTTCCTCAAGGACAGCAGTGTTGTTCTTTGATATACTGCTTTTATAATGCAATTGATTGATTGATTGAGTGAGTGAGTGAGTGATTATGTGCCATCAAGTTGATAATGACTCTTAGTTACTATATAGGTAGACTTCTCTAGGATGGTGTAGTATTTATAATCATATAATATATACACTGCTCAAGATGCTGTTATTAGGGTATCATTTTATGGAAGACATAAATTAGAGCATATCTGCCAACACTGAACTTGGCTTCTTTCACACTATATTCATATGACAGAAGGACTCAAATACATGCATGCAGACAATTTTATTTTAATGTTCTTTGATCTATTCTATAGCATTTAAGTATTCATATAGGAAAGTAACATACTTTCCTATATACAAGTAACAGGTCCTAGTCCTTGACTTATAACCGTAATTAAGCTGAGAATTCTGATCATAAATCAAGCATGTCATTATGCAGGTCACCAGGTGACTAGGCCCAATTTTATGATCTTTTTTACAGTGGTCACTAAACAAACATTTTTTTTTTTGCCAGAAAGCAGAAGTAAACACCATTTTTTGGCAAAAAAATATCACAAATTGTGATCATGTAACTGCAAGACCCTGCAAATGGACCTAAATGCAGGTCAGTTGCCAAGCATCAAAATGTGATCATGTGACAACTAGGGTTGCAGGGGTTGGGCTGCAGCCATCGGAACCTTGAAACTGGGTTGTAAGTAGCTCTGTAGAGAGATCTGCCATAATTTCAAATGGTTATTATGCTATCGGTTGCCAGGCAAGGACTACCTGTAACTTGAAATCTGAAAATTACCTTAAATTTCATAAACTTCAATTATGCTGTTTTTTAATTTGCAAACTTAACAATGCCATTTGAATTGCTATTTCCTACTTCATTTTAAAATTTGACACTGGAGACAGGAAACTGTAGATCTATTGTACCAACAGGAACACATGGGCCTCCTAGTTACAAAAGCTTTCTGCTAGGCAAATGCCTACATCACTTACTTTTTATTTTTCAAAGACATAGTTAATGCACACTATAATTATTCCTGTCTTAGCACTATTCAACTTATGCCTAAGCATAACATAATTATACCTTCACTATAGGGTTCTTGCTTGCAGTAGTTTTTCCAGCAGGAAGGCTACTGCACTGTCATCAAACTCTCAGATGGGAAATTAGGGTTAGCAAGTCCTTATTTTTATGTTAATCTGGATTTTTTTAAAACTGAATGGGTAGTGGTATCCACTCCTATCAAGCAATAGACTATTAACTGCCTTGGAGAGTCTGTCCATACTGGAAAAATTACATTTTTTCTTCCAGTTGATCAAGTTGATCATGCTGTCCACTGTGGACCTCTCACCATACTTAAAGAATCCCTAAAGGGGGCGTGCATAAGTGCACCAGCGTGC
>JANHJO010008464.1:28419-41850 GCA_032468235.1 Pseudoxyrhopus heterurus | reverse complement strand
CTAGTCTCTGCTAAAAAGACTTTACCGTGAGTTTCGGACTTTGACCTAATTACCGGGAGTGTTTATTCTTCAGCTAACCGGGACATTGTGGAGACTTGCCAGAGGCTTCTGGCAAGTTGAAATATTTCTCTTAGTTTATCCAGAACGGACTTTTGGCGTTTTTGTGCAATAAAAGATGCTGTGCTTTTAAGAACTGTTCCTGATCCATGCATTTCGGGCGTGGGACACAACAATAAGTCATCGAACTCTGAAAAGATCACTATAACCTATTCTCAGTGATTCCAGAGTGTAAGACACAGAATAATGCTCTTAAAATGAAGAAAGGCACATTCTACTAAATGTTAGGAACAAAACCTTCCTAATAATAAAAGCAGTGGATAATGAACCTATAGTCATAGAGCTCCCTTCACTTGATGTGATCAAGATAGAAGCTAGACAGCCATCTGTCAAGGAAATTTTAATTTGTATTCTTCTCCAAGAGATTGGAGCCAGTAATTTACATGAGCTTTCAACTCTATGAGGCAATGATTTGGAATTTGCCTTTTTTTAAACAGCAGATGCACATTGGGTGGACCTTTCCATTGAACATAACTCAATATTCTTTTCCTGTTTGATTAGTATGGGAGTTGTTGAGAACCAGAGCTTCAGAACAGAAAGCAAAGTTAACATTAGTTGTTCATTACAAAGCCAAGAAGTCAAGGACAAAATATCAATTAAACTGTGTAAAGGGTGAGAGAAAGAAGCATGAAAATAAAATTACAATGGATATAAAGAAAAAAATAAGGTTGACAGAGGTCAACATGAATATTGTACTAGCCTGTTTCCAGTTCACAACAAAGATTCTTATCTAGCCATACTGTGTTTTCTATCAGAGAGCTTTAAGTGTTAGAGAACCTATAATGTAGACCAGATCAGGAAAATAAACTAGAGCAATATTTTACTGAAACACTCTGTAGTGACACTACCTTATAATCCTGTATTTTTCTCCCTTCTCTTTAACACTCCAGGGACTATGAGTCTCTTTAAAAAACATTTTCTCACTTCCTTGGATTTATTGCATGCTTCTGGAGCCTGCTGCGACTTCTAGATGGCTTCTCCAAGGTCATCTCTATGGCTCCCTACATTAAGCTATGCATAAATTTAGACACTAACCACATCAAACCACACTAGATTTAATGTCCAGGAAATTCTCTGAAGTCTTCTAGTGAGCCTGACAGTCATTGATAATTCATACCCCATTAATGTATAAGTTTAGATTTCTGTTCTGCCAACAAGCATCCTTTTATAGTAGTTTATACTTTACTGAATTTGCCATTTTGAAGCGCTAACCTAGAAGAGAGAGTTTATTCTGGTGCTATTTACAATGCCTTCTTGATGTTACCGCTCTTAATAGTTTAGTATCATCAGCAGACATGGTCACAACACTGTTCAGCCATAATTTTAGACCATATATACTGTATGTATACAAATTTAAAAGTACTAGATCCAATTCTACGGGACCATATCACATTTGCCAGTATAATTTCCCATTTATGCCTGTTCTGATTTCCATTGTTAACAGCTGTCAGTTTATAAAAGCACCTGTACCCTTATCCCATGGCAACTGAAGTGGTGAGGGATTACATCAAGGCTTTGGGACAAAGGTCAAGTAAATTAGATGATTTTCTTTATGAAATGGGAAGGAAGCAGCATAGAAACTGCACACATAGAGCCTCCACACCGTATACCAGTTCTTAGTCTGGTTCCCCATAAATCCTATGTCTTGAATAACAAAACACAAATGCTGTGTCAAGCTTTCTCACTGATGGCTTCTCTACAATTTAGAACAACCTACTCCAAATAGCTAGAACATCATCATTATATTTTTGAACACCATAAAGCATAGTAGTTACCAAGATTTTGTTTCTCATGAACAGTAACACATAAGAGCTGTTGTTGTTACATATGCTATTGGTTTACTATTATTTTAGACTTTTTGTGTTGTTATTTGTAAGCTACTTAGAACAGTCTCTAAGAGAAACAAATAAATAACAAGAAATAAAAATAATATGCTATGCCAAAACAAATATGAACAAATAAATCCATCTGTCCAGAGTCGCTGGCTTAATATAGAGACCTTGTATATGAGATAATGCCTATCTTATCACAATTTACTGTCCTTACTCCCATTTTAATCTTGTCAAACATGTTATGAATGTTGCAGTGAGAGAAGGTGGCAGGATTATCCTACCATTCCAAAGAGTACAGATAGTCCTCAATTTACAACAGTTCATTTAATGACCATTCGAAGTTACAATGGCACTGGAAAAAGTGACTTATGACCATTTTTTATACTTATGACTGCTGCAACATCCCCATGGTCATGTGGTTTACACTTGGATGCTTGACGAGTGATTCATATTTATCACAGTTGCAGTGCCCTGGGGTCATGTGATCATCTTTTGTTATCTTCTGACAAGCAAAGTTAATGGGAACGCAGATTCACTTAACAACTGTGTTACTAATTTAACAACTATAGTGATTCACTTAACAAATGGGGCAAAAAAGTCATAAAATGGAGCAAAACTACTTAACAATTTCTCATTTAGCAACATAAATTCTGGGCTCAACTGTGGTCGTATGTCAAGGATTACCTGTATACATAATAGAGCTTTAAACTCTTGTTGTATGAACAACTGTATTTTGACTTATTCTAAATGACTCAATAACATCTCTATTGTCAAGTGTTGATTCTATATTCTTACTCAAAAGGATATATTAGCATTTTTTGTTATAAATAAAAAGTATTTCCTTAATGCTAATATTTGCGGGTTTTTTCTTTTTTTTTTAATCAAGTTTTGAAACTACAGGAAAAAAATTTACTGACCTCAGTAAAAAAAAAAAAAGCAGAGGTGGGGAGTGGAATTGTAAGAGAAATGTGTTTCAGTGTACTTCGCTTTGTCTTCTGTTTTTGATGCTCAAAATTGTATTCTGAGAAATCTTATGAATTTTTTAAAATGCTGACAATATACTTTGAAACTATTTCAGTATGAAAATGCAACCAATTACTTTTTAATATTGTTTTGTACATTTACTGGCTTTACGGGAATGTGGATATTGCAATGCTTAGGTCAGCATCATATGCTGTATATTTTTGTTCCATATAGAAGGTTATCCAGAATCTAAGCAATCTACTTTATAGCTCCATTTAAATGTTTATGAAGGACAATACAGCGAGACTTTTTTTTTCTTCAGTAACTATGGATATCTATCCAGTCTCATTCTCACAAATAGAAGACAATGTCATGACTTTAAAATATATTTTTGTAAAAAAAAAAGCTCTAAAACACAGATTATATGGGGGAACAATACAAATGAATGTTTTGATCTTTTATTTCTCTGTCAGACAAGAGAATAAATGTTTCTATAGGATTACCTCCATCTGTTGAAATCTATTCAGGGTCCTAGATGAACCAGGCATGTAAATTGACTCCAATATTGAGTTCAAGGTTCAATGTGCTGCTTTTTGAAAAATAGTCTGATTAGGGTCCATTCAAATCAATGGTCTCCCATTTTTGTTTGGAACAAGACCTATGCATTCCTTTCCAGGAAAACCACAAAGAATTTATTTCTCAGGACATGCTTGCTAGGTTCCCTATGATCTCTGTTATACTTTTGGTTCTAAACCTGTTCTGTCTTGTCTGAAAACAGGACTGGACATAATTCTTGAGGTAGGATATGACCAATGTAGAATAATGAGAGGTATTATTTCCTAAGACTGTGACATGAATGTAAAAGCTGCATTCTGAAGATGTGGCAGAACTCTTTTCAGCTTGCAGTCAATTGCTTTTTTTAGCCCATTCCTCTACCCTACCAACTTCTTGACTTCCATTTCTGAATTCTACTATATTAGCTATCCCCAAATTTAATCGAAATTCCCTTCACTGCTACTTAGTATTATTATTGGTTATTATTTATTTAAATTTATTACCTGTCCATCTCCAATGGATTCTTCATTCAAATCATTAAAATGTTTAATAGAGGGCCAAACTGTAATTGTGGTATCCCCCATACTTCAATCTAGTTTGAGGAGGAATGAATTATGAGTATTCTTTAATAATTCAGATCAGCTGAATTGTCATGCTACTTAGTCCACAATTAATTAGCTTTTAAATCAGAATATTATGAGATGCTTTGTCAAACACTTTGTTGAAATCAGAATATATAATGTCTCAAGATTCCCATAATTTACAAAGAAAATTCCCAATCAATACATGAAATAAGGTTAGTATTCAAGTCTGGTTCTTGACAAATCCATGACTTCTGTTAATAATTATTAGGTCTGTGCAGAGCAATGTAGATTCACTGTGATGAAACGACCCCTACATCATGAAGCAAATGTGAATTCACTTCATTAAAATAAAAAGGTACCTGACTTACCTAAACAAAGTAAATCATAAACCACTTCGGACCATCACTTCAGGATAAGATATGTCTCAGCCTTTTCAACCTGTATTCACTGAAGTCTTCCAGATTTGACAGCTTCAGGATTGCCCACAGCAATTTTGGCAAAAGACCCGGAGGAACCTCCAAGCTGGTTGCCTTTGAAATAAGTAATCCTGCAGCTTTCACTGAAGCTATTCTGGAAATGTTTCAGCCAATACTCTGGCAGAAGGCTTCTGAAGAAGTCACTTAATAGTCTTCTCCCATGGCTCAAACTCTGAGAGAGAAGGCTAAGAAAATCCTTGAACTGTAGGAAGATGAAGCCTCACAAGCTTCATAAACTTTTTAAATCATTATGTGATTTTTAGTGGTATTTATAAGAGTGAAGAGAAATTGTCTTGGGCCACATACAATATATGCTTAATTTTTTTCTTTACACACAAAAAGTCTTTATTGCTAGAGTTTGTTGAACAAATATAATAATGATGAATTATTGGAATACTTGGAAATTTTTTACATTTATGATCTATCCAATTATTTGTAGAAGAAGCTAAGCTGGAAGGCAGGGTTAAATGTGTCATCAGTTTGGCGTAATTGTGTTGTCACAAAATATCTAAGTCCAGCCCCTCCCCCCCCCCAATGAATTCTGTTTACCCTTATTTATCATTAATTTATCTTTGATCTTTAGTTGACTAGATTCTTGCTTTACAGGTAACAATAATAAACTTTTCTGTGCTTTGAACTCAGTGAATGTTCCTGGTTACTCATGCCTGACATTATGTGAAATCAAGTAATTTGAATTTTTTTTAAAAAAAAAATAAAGTTAACTACATTGTAAACTTAAGGAATTTTGGTGAACTATTTTTTTAGATTCTAAAACCGGTATATGCTATTCTTTAGAAACGTAAAAGTCCATAGCCAACTGTTCTTTTAAAGCTCATGTGCCACAATTAAATGACCAAGATGCCTTACTTAAAGACATTGTCTTGATATTAAAGCAGTACTGAGCTTGCATTTCATCTTTTGCATTCAGGCATTCATACAGGTCTCCTGTTCAAAATTATTTCATTTTAAATGCTAATAACTGAAAAACTGGTGTTTCTATTACACAAGGATATAATACAATATTATATGTTATAATATTATAATGTTCACGCAATCACTATTTTACTTATTATCCAGACATGACCAAAATTTGTCCAAGCAGTATCCTAATGGAAACTGACTTTTTAATTTGACTAGATTTTGCATAATGTGTTGTGACTTTCTCTCCATTTTCATAAGTTCATTTTTATTGTCCTGAACCCTGTTGCCACAATAATGTATGCTCAATCTTCACCATTTCCAAAAAACAAAAATGAGATTTTGTAAAACTGCTGCTATAACATGATTTTCTGCAAATTCTGTTTATTTCCTTAATATTAAGTTGCTGGCAAGAGGCATACCCCTCAAAGGCCTAAAAATTGCTTGATTATTTTGTATAACAGAGATAGCTGACAGAAAAGAATATAGTAGGTTAAGGTTGAACTGTGGAATCCTTGGTGCTGTATGAACTTGATTGTTTGCTTGCAGACATTTCATTGCAAAACTAGGTAACACACTAATAAGCACTGATGATATTATCTAGCTGGTAATATGTTACCTAGTCAGGTAATGAAATACGTGCAAGCAAACAACCAAGTCAAGGAGCACCAGGAATTCCAGAGATATTGAATTCAGCATTGTGCAATGTGGTTTAATAATTAGTTTTTCTCCAAGCATTTTTCCAAAGTAATAATATGCATCCACTAACTGCAAAATACAAATATAAAATGTTTGTGGGATTTTAATACTTTTCCCTTAAATAAATAAAGACAGACCGAAACTAATGAAACTGTGAACTTTGAAATAATCTTTCCCAATCTTATGATAATAGATCTTTCTGTCGTGAAATGATTTGGAGCAGATTAAGGACAGATTAAAAAGTATTTGTTCACATTAAATGAATTATCAGTTTATGGGTTTTACTTTCCTGAAATATGTACTGACTTTAAGTTTTCTTTGAAAATAATTTAAAAGCACTATGATGGACAGGTTTAGCAGTAGGCTATTAGCATGATAAATGAGACTTGTATGTCCAGAAGCAATTTGAACTCTATACACCATCCTTCTGATTTTCACATTATCTTTAACTATTCCATCAGGCCATTGTATATTCCACCTGTTTCATTCGTGTTCTGTATTATTCACAAACATGCTTTGAAATGTAAAATGGAGGCAGCATAATGGCACACAGTTTTCCTAATAAAATATCCAAAATACAGGGCAATGCACTGGAAAGTCACTTCCATTTTATGCAAAGACAAGCTATTTCTCAGAGGTGTCCAGAGACCAGATGTTTTGTACATTACAATATGCCACCACTTCTTTGCAGTCTATGTCTTCCAGTGACCAGGGGTATATCTTGCAGTAATGTAGGGTAAATTGCTGTGTAGTAAGATTTAATATCTTAGTTTCAAATGATGAGAATATACAACAAGGAATATTTCTCCTTCACGATGTCCTGTTTATAAAACTTTCCTGAAAGGTATTAGACTATCTATGTTGGAAATAGAATGTTAGACTAGATCATCTTGTATCAGTTTGATGGTTTTAGATTGGAACTTATAGTTCAACTTAACTGGAAAGCACAGTCTGAAGAAGGCTGGACTAGAGAGACTAGCTGATATGGCTTTCCATGTTTTTCCTCTATAAATGTGATTTTCAGAATTTGAGAAAAAAACCCTATCCATATGATGTCTGGATGAAAGGCTCTTTATAGCTCACTAATGTCAAGCTTGGAGGACAGAGCACACTAGTTTGCAACCCAGATCAAGATAGATAATAAAGAATGATTTGTGAATAACATGTAAGAGATGGGAACTAGCATTCAGGGTTTATTATGTTTTCCTATGAAGTATGCTGATGCTTTGAAAACAATGGAATATGGATGGTTACAGAACATACAAGTTGGAGATTTGGCATATGTGCCAAACACAGCAAGGCATGTTACCTTGAGGGCATTAACCATCGCTTCAGGCTGCTGAGAAGATAAGGAGGCCTGTTCATTGAAGCTAGCTGGATGGTTCGGAGAACAGACATTCCCATCTGCCTCTGATGGCATCCTAATGGGATCCTTAGTAAAAAAAAATCAAAAGCTATTTAATAGTAAAAAGTAGGCCAAGCTAATCAAACAAAACAATTCCCATACCCACCCTTCCTCTTTATTTTAATCCCCACTGGGCAAACACAAAATCCACACATATATACAATTCTAAAATGTGTATCATAGTCCCTCATAATCGAGGATGGTCTTTGGGTGAAGTTTCTACATATTTCTGTCATATCAGGATAGTCTCAGCCCTATAAGATAGACCAGTTTAAGAAACAGATGTGTCTGCCTAAAGTTACTTTTATTAGAACATTTGTAGCACAGTAATAGGACCTTTCAAGTCTGAATCTGCTTCCTTTCTTCCTTCTTATATCTCCATGAGAATTGGAAGGGGAGGGGTCATCCTGTCTGAGACATTTATCTAAATCTCTTTCTTGATATGGGTTCAAACTACATTTATCTGATTGTTGCCTTGGTAACAATCTTCCCGCTATTCATCAAGACCATATCCTATAAGCTCTACAGATAACAACAAGCCTTGATTAGTCTTAGGAACCAAAATTTCTAACTTCGGTCCAAAGCAAATTACAGCAGATTTAAATCCTACTGCAAACAAGTTCAATTTAATATGCCTTATTAATTTTCACAAGATTTAAGCGCAGCTGACTCCATCAAATTGAGACCCAGTGTTTTATTTTCACAAATGCAACAAGACCACACTGTATTACTATACGATATGGTATCCATCATTATCAGGAAGAGGGAAATGGGTTTACAAATCAGTCTCAGATCCAGTAACCTATACATTGTACGTTAAAACGTCTGATCACAATCTCCATTTTCCAATTATTTTACTTGTTTTACACGAATCCCTCTGAAAGTAAAGTTCAAAATGCTTTCTGCAGTGTTTAAAGGAGTTCAAGGTGAAACTGCAGTTGCTGGGGCAACCTAATCCAGCCATTTGCTTTGGTAAAATGCTAAAAATATCCTTTCTGCAAGGAAGGTAATAATAGCTTGGCTAGTCACAACCAAATCAAATCAGATCAGATTCTTCCGAGATGCTTGATATTATCAACTAGATTTGCCTCTCCCCCATCCTTCCATTTAATTAAAACACTGAGAAGAAACAGTTGGGGGGGAGGGAAAGGAGCCCGCAGTCTTAGTTAAGGATTGTCTTAAGCCAAAATGAACAATTTTTCAGGCCAAGTGGGGGATAATTTTCCACAATGAATGAATGAATAAATGTAGTATTTTGACTCAATTGTTTAATTGGGTTCTTTATCTAATTTTAGGATATGTGTGGAGAACAGATCACACTTTAGATCATATTTATGCAGAAATCATGAATATTGAAAAGAGTTCAGACATTTGCCTCGGATTTTTGTATGACAGTTTGCTTTTGTGCAAGCTCAATTCCTGCAAGTTTTGCAACATCTTAAAATTGTCTGAATCTAGCTCCTGTCCATTAGATCTGTCTCTTTTTCTCTCCACAGCATTGCCTAAGTGGTAAGTGCCTTATTCCATCCAATTGCTTAGTCGTTTTATTATGCAAGCTAAAACAAAGTTTTTCTTCTTTTTAATAAAACCCATTTTAAATCACAAGGTAAGGCTGATGTTCTCTAGCCATTATCTCAAAGCAGTTAGGGCCAGATATATGTTACAGAGTTGATTTTCCTGTTGTTATTTCTATTATGCCCAGTTTATGGCTGAATAAATTCCCAGGCTGAGAGAGTTTCATTTCTATCACATGCTGTCTTCCACCCACCCCTGACCCTGGGAAGATGGTGGTGGAAGAGGCAAACTATACCAATGTAGCCAGACACTGTGCCATGCACCCCAGGACAAGAGAGGTACAAACCAAAGGAGCAGGTCGAGGAGTCAGTTTTTAACCCACAGTAAGCCCTCAATATGTCAACTATTCACTACTGCTGCTGTCAAACCCCCACAAGGCAGAAAATATGCTCAAATTCTACTTGAATTGAGCTCCAAAGAGATTTGCAAAATGGTAAGCTATCACAACATTGTGTAAACGTTTCCTAAAATTGGTATCATAGCTGCCTTTCACTCAGAAATTTCCTGCATCTGTCACACACACACTGTCACACAAATACACTTGAAGCATTGTCAAAACAACTAAAATTACAAATATAAGAATGTACACGCTGGCTGAACTTCAGTGTAAAAAGAAAAGCGTGTGTGTGTGTTTGTGTATAAATATAAACAGGGGAAGATATCTCTTCCATAATGAAATAATAATCTTTTTATGGGGAACGAGAGAAGAACAGTTTAATTAAGTTTAGACCTAGTTGGTGGTGGATCAAATATCTATTGGAGAATAATTCCAGTGGTTGTTCAAAATCTAGGTAGCAGAAGGCTACTTAACAATATTTGCTGCAGTAATATTTATCAAATTATTTGCCTTCAGGAAGATGTTAATTTATTTGCTAATTAGCAAGCCCCTGTTTGGCATATTACCAAAAATTATACAATATAGAAGATTTTGGTTCTTTTCTTGAATGTGACCAGACATTCTGTGGATGTCCTTATATGTTTTTCTTAAATATTTATAAAATATAAATGGCTGTATAATTCAAGCAACATGATTCTTCGTAGTGCTTGGGGAGTACAAAACAATTAACCAAAATATAGGAGAAAAATTAGACATGTCATTAAATTCTAAAGGTATGGGGGTTCATTCCAAAGAGCAAGGACCACCACCAAGAACGCATACCTCGTGGGTCTAATAAGATGATATTGTTTCAGAGAAGATACCTAGAGCATAGTCCTATTGAACGTAAGGGATAGGCAGATACCATTGGAGACAGAGGACACTCGCCAGTGAACTTTAAAAGTGTTAACTAGCACTCTGAATTGCATCCAGAAACCTACTGGGAGCTAGTGGGTGGGGGTGTTACAAGATCTAATGAGGCATGCCCAAAACTACTGATGCCATTGTTCTGGACCAACTGAAGCCAGATGGTCTTCAAGAGTAGTACCATGTAGAGTATCTTGCAATAATCCAATTGGGAAGTGACTCAGGCATGAATGACATAAAATATCACTGGAAAAAGCTAAGGAATACCCTTCCTTCCTTCCTTCCTTTTGTTCCTTCCTTCCTTCCTTCCTACCTACCTATGGCAGACAGAAGCTAAATTAAATAATGATATAAAGCGATTTTTTTATTAAATTATAACTACATTAAGTTCTTGTTACCATCAAGTTACTTGAATCTATTTTAAGGGATCAAGGAAGCAGAGAAATATCCCTGAGGGAAATTTTGACAGGAAAAAAATTATGCAACAGCTTAGTCATAATAGCATTCAAAGAAATCGTTTTCATTTCTTTAGCGCTGACACTTAAAAACTCAGATTATGTCTGATATATTATATGTTCTGGAAAGTTAATTATATTTCCTCAATCTTAAACTAGAGGAATATTTCTCCAGATTTGGGAGCAATTAAATCTCAGAAGCTCCAGCTAAAAGAATCCTAATTAGAAAGTGATAGGCAATCCCCCCTCTTTTTCTGGTGCTAATACCAGCCTTCCCTTCCCAAATTGATTTTTTTTTTCCAATTTGATGGAAACTGAAAGATGCTTGTGCAAATTGCAGTATATGCAGCTGCAATTTGTCCCAGTGCAAGATGACCGGAAAGAGACAATCCCAGTTCTACTGTAGTAAATCACATGGAGAGGCAATTGATAGCCTCAACTCCGAGACAGATTCAACTCAACTGAGCTTTCTTGCATTTCATTAACTTATGTCTCACAACTCTCCAGCATACTGCTTGAGAAAAGCCAATCGAAACCTTTGTAATGTAGTTTCTA
Organism: Pseudoxyrhopus heterurus; assembly: GCA_032468235.1. Lineage (NCBI taxonomy): Eukaryota > Metazoa > Chordata > Lepidosauria > Squamata > Pseudoxyrhopus > Pseudoxyrhopus heterurus. Next base: position 30,473 of record JANHJO010008464.1, on the reverse strand, counting down.
TCAAAAGTAAAAACAAACATGTCTCCAGCTCTAAAGCATTGCTCTTTTAAAAATGATCTTTTTTTTTTTTTACTGTAATCAATAAGGGCTGGAACAAGTGCAAAACCCAATGTTATGTGTCCAATTCATTGTCTTGGATGGTATCTCGTTTGTCATCTTGCTTCTTTCAGAGAATGTCAGGCTGGCTGCCACTTCCCCCAGCAATTTCCCCTTGACAAGCCAGAACAGCCAAAACCCAGAGAGTGGGAGGGAGTACAGCAGTATCCTGAGGACAGGCACGCCTTAAGAGATTTTCCAATAGGCTTGGTTCTACCCAGCAGCTATTGCTCATTTGGCACCGGGGGATGCATTTGGGAACAGCTTCTGCTCTTTAATCTCAGTAAAAGAAAGAAAAAAGCCAGCTGACAAAGCATATTGTGTCCTGATGGTCAGCTTGGCATTCCCGCTTTAATGTCATTCCTTTCCTTCCCGTAACTAGCTTAACCTTTAGGACAGCCAAAATAAACTATGTGCCTGCAAACTGGTCTCAGGAAATCTCAACAGCTTGGCAACCAAACAAACACAGAAAAAGAAACTATATTGATGTATCTGGAACAATGACAAAAATTCAAATACAGAGATAAAATCAGAATTATGAAATAAGAGCTTCTTTTATTCTACTGAAAATTAAATTCCTTGAGCGCTCTGATTTTGGTGCTCTTCTCATGGCCAATGTTATCAACTGTGTCATAATCAAGACCAAAATAAAGGCAAATTTTAATTATCTAAAAGTAATTTTACTGTATCTAGTTACTTCAATGTAAGTCCCTTTGAATATAATACAATTTTGCTGGTATTCTTTTCAAAGATACCCCACCATCACAAATAAGGGGAAGTTTAGCTAAAAAAACCTTGTATAATCCAATTCTCAAAATATCTCTCATTTTAAAAAATATTTCCAAATGAAAAATAACAGAAAAGTATTAGATGGTTAGAAGAGCCAGAGTAAATTGCTATTATCTGTTCATCTAAACATAGCTGCATTTAAGATTTTGAGCCATTCTAGTTTACAAACAGTGGCAGAAGAAGACCAGAGAACAAATATGACCCCTATTCGTTCATAAGGTTCCTCCTAATGAGTAGTGAGATAAAGGTGGATTCTGCAGACAATACCTGTGATTGTTGCAGAACTCTGTGCTGCATTATATCAATTTTCCAATCCTTTGCGTATTTGAGAAATTCCATCATTAATTAATTAATTTATTAATTAATTTTCCATGGCCACCCATTCACACAAGCTGACTCTGGCCAGTGCATAATCATCTTTTTTTACAATGACCTCTGAAACAAATGCTATCACAAGTGTATCCACTGAGGGTTATTAAAAAGTCTTACCTGAGGGAAGACACAGAATATGGTGGCCAGATAGGGACAGTTCCTCGTCACTTCCAGGGAACACTATTAAAAGCTTGAGGAACCACTATCCCTTTTAAAAGCTTCAGAAAGGGGAGATATTGGAAGCAGAGATTGCTAGTCAAAGGAAAACCTCTGTCACATGCATGTTCAGCAGAGAGTTCATAGAAATGGGTGGATCCAGGTCTTTCAGGAATAGACTATTGCAGAATACTTTTGGAAATTTGGTTTTTTGAAATCAACTGGTTGACCCCCTTATAAATTCACTTTGTGTTATAAAGGGAGATGTTCCAATCAACTTTATCATGAGGGGGGCAGGACATCTTTTCCTGGCCTGGTAACTTTGCTTGTCACCTTCTGAAACAGGGTTCAGCACATGATTCTCCAAAAATCTTGGAGGGAGGGAGGGAAAGAAGGAAAGAAGGAAGGAAGGAAGATCAAATTGAATGAGCAAAGAAACAAATTATCTGCATAGCCACATTAAGGAGCTGTGGTGGCGCAGTGGTTAGAATGCAGTACTGCAGACTATTCTGCAGACTTGCAGATCAGCAGTTTGGCAGATCGAATCCCACCAGCTCCAAGGTTGCCTTCCATCCTTCTGAGGTCAGTAAAATGAGAACCCAGATTGTTGGGGGCAATATGCTGACATTGTAAACTGCTTA
>JANHJO010008460.1:39061-50597 GCA_032468235.1 Pseudoxyrhopus heterurus | reverse complement strand
ACATTAACACACTTAGCAGAGACACAGAAGCACGCATCACACACACACTCACACACACACACACACAACATCAACAAGCAACAGGGCATGCCGGCACAAGTATACTACCCTTAAAAAAAAAAAAACCCCGAGCAAAGCCGGGTAATTAGCTAGTTCAAAATAAACAAATAAGCTACCACAGAATAGATAAAACGAATGTACAATTTTCTACTACCTCCAAAGCCTGTAAAGGCTTTCTATATCACAAATCTCTCAAATACACTATTTTTATATTATATAGATTTGATCTTAACAGAAAGAACAATTGCGCCTGAGATTCCCACCTACTCCTGTGCCTGAACAAAGCAACCTCCACTTCGTACTGTTCCTTCCTACACAATGAATTATTGGAAAGAAATTGTAATGGCTGTCCATCAGCATAACTACAGTAACCGTTAACACAACAAAATGGAGCCAAAATTACTGTGGTTCCAAAGTCAGTCAATGAAAGATAATAGTTAGAAAAGGGGATGAATCTGACAAGGAACTACGGACAAGAGAAATTATAATCTCCTATATCCTAAAGGGAGAGATAGTGGGCAGCTCCTTGTAATGCGTCAGTCTAAGTCAGTGTTTCTCAGTCTTGGCAGTTTTCATCCCCTGCTGACTGGGGAATTCTGGGAATTGAAGTTCACACATTTAAAAGCAGCCAAGATTGACAAATGTGATCTAAGCCTTCCTCTTGTCTTCTTCCTAGTCTTGTGACTCGGACAGGTGTATATACAGCCTGCCTGTGCTTTCCAGTACACAGATGTGCAAAACTATAGAGCAGTGGCCCCCAACCTTTTGGGCACCAGGGATTGGTTCTGTGAAGGCAGGTTTTTCTGCAGACCAGAGGGGGTGTGGTTTTGCATGCTGACTGCATCCTGTGGATGGAGCTTCGCTGGTTTGTGCAGCCCAGTTCCTGGCATGTTGCAGACCGGTGCCAATCCCCCCAGACGTTGGGGACCTCTGCTATAAAGAGATGCAACACAACCAGCAGAACCAGCAGAAACACAGACGGCTCATATATATCTATCCTTTTTGCCCCACACTTCCCTCACACCCACAGACATAGAGGCAAAATACACAGTTACAGATATGCAAATATCCAGATTGGTCCCTCAAAAGAAACAGGAACATACCCAAACCGTCATAATGCATTATTCTGCTACATAGAAGAAAACAGGGATGCCTGCTATGGCCACAGCTGGCAAGAGGTTAGGAAGCCATGCTCTGCATGCTTTTTCTACTTCATTTTAAAACCACAATTCAGAGTTCTCTCAAATTGGGAAGGCTTCATCTACGCAGCCAGTAGCCAGACTGCCTCTCAGCTATTAGCCATGTTTTATTCTGATTACCTCAGCTCTGTTTTCCAATGCTATAAATCATGGAAAACAGATGTGAAAACCTAATGTATACCTCAGCAATGCCTAGAAATAGTCAGAGTCTGGAGAATAGACCGTTTTTTATTTGAAAAAAAATCAGGAAGAGCCTGGTGGCACTTTTCTGCCTAACAAATTTTATTAAAAGGCTTAAGTTTTTATGACCTGCAGCAACCAAAATCCTTCTGATGTTTTGCTACCTTAGACTAACATACGGTAGCTTGCCTCCTACCAGGTCTATTCAAAAGATCACTTGACTTAGATCAAAGCTTCAGTGATGTTTCCCTTTCATGTGGTTCTATAAAATAGCTGCCTGCTTCTAGGTGTTTGGTACAGAAGATACAGATGCAGAAGGCATTTCCATCAAGCAAAGCGTCCGGCCAAAGACAGTTGAGGCCAAATGTGTTTCTTTTTCATATCAAGACATTGCTTTGAAGCACAGAATGTTCCATGATTGGAGGTCAGGTGGCTGCACGAAGCTATGGACGGTTGTCCTAGGCAATCTTAATGCAGGGGCCAAGAACCTTCCTTGTGGGATGGCCTGCTTTCTCATCTCCCCTTAGTTCAAATCACCCCAAATCTCATTAAATGGCCTGCAATCTTAATGCAGAGGCCAGGAACCTTCCTTGTGGGATGGCCTGCTTTCTCGTCTCCCCTTAGTTCAAATCACCCCAAATCTCATTAAATTAACAATACTCACGGGATTTTTATGCTTCCATTCCTAAATCATCTGAGTGTTGAATAAAAATATCCAATGTGTTATTTGATTAATTTGGGAGTATAGAGAAAGTACAGAGGTGTCACTCCATGATCTACAAAGTTAGAAAATCCATTGATCAACCTTCTTCCTAGGGATTGTGTGTGTGTGTGTGTGTCTGTATGTATGTGTATCTATATTGCTTATGTATTGTAAAAGAATATTTTGGACTGAGTCCTATCTGAGACCACCCTTATGCTTAGCATAGAAATTAAGGAGTTTTCTTCAGGCCTGAGAAAACAAAACAGTACATATCACCTTGGAAAAAAGATACAGTCCAATAGGTACTAGCAATGGTTTCTGCTTCCTTGAATGTACTTGAAATTTCTACTTGTTGACTGAGGACAATATTCTTTTTCCTTCCCCCAGTGATTCTGCAAACTGAGCCTTCTTCCAATCGAGCTGCTGTGCAAATAGGCACAAACAATTCAATGAAAAAGAAGAAGAAAAAAGTTTGCTCAGCGTGGTGATATTTAATTTTTGAAGTCACATCTGTGTACATATGTTTATAGAAGAATTCATGTTTGCTGTGGCTCTTGAAAAAGATAAAGTTTTACAGTTCCAAGTCCGCTCTCTCTGACGCTCATTACTTCCTTACTTTTGGTCAGCATGGAAATGTGTCCTCACCATGCATTCCATTGATGGATGCCCTATCACCCAACTAAGCCAGACCTGATTACTTATTCATCAGATGCCTTACAGCCCACTTGAGAACCTGTTTGTTCACTTTTCTGATGATCACCCTAAACTAGAGTTAGATATCCAAGTGGTGTTCATTCACATTTTCTTATTTCTCTTCTAAAGGTTACATTTATCTATACTTTCAACTTTTCTACATAATTTAGAAAAAGTTCCTTATTTTGCTTGGATCATACATTCAACATATTTGAAATTTTGCAGCAGTTCTTTTCTATTCACCGCCAAGAGGAATCAATTACTTTTACACACCCTAGTCCTTTTCTTAGTCTATAATATCATGAGCCTGGAGAAAAATTCACATGTGTAGATGCAAATGTGTGATCATTTTCTGGACCAGAACAAAGAAATCCCTGATCAGTATTGAGCAAAGAAGATAGCATAGGTATGTAAATGTGTCCAGCTTCAATATATCATTGGCACAAAGTATTGCTACTGTTAAAATTCTGCATTAAATGCTACTTGAGAATTTATCTCTAGGGAGTAACTCCCAAATAAAATACAAAGATAAATTGGCTACAGCATATAAAGTGATTGGAAGCAGAGGAGAAAAAGTTCTTGGTAAATGTATCAGCCTACTTAGAAGGTTCATCAAAAATAAATTGGACGAAGTTCCTTCTAAAGCGCATTCTTCAGTGCCAAATTAGACCTCCTTACTTCTGTTGATTTCAATAGCTGCAAGTATATTTCCTTCTGTGGTGCCAATGCATCTCCACGTTACATGGGTTGATGGGTCTCCAAAGGTTCATGTGAAAGGGAAAATATAGACCTCCCTTTATAGGGGTAACTTTTTAAATGCCTGTGAGGGTGGCAAAACAATTTGTGCATGGTACATAATTCATCCATCTGTCCATCCATCCATCCATTCATTCATTCAAATTTATTACTGGAGGACAATTTCCTTTATATCAGATAGCATCTCACCCATACACAGATATATCCATGCACAATTACATTTTGTCACATTCATTTTTTTTTCTACCCAAGGACTTGGAACAACATGGAAGAGGTGTTATCAATTTTTAATTTACAATAATCCTTCAGGACTGGTTATAGAAGAGATAACCTATATTCTCCTGGTACTGTTGTACTACAAATCCTGTTGCTCCATCTAGCAATAATCAGGAGTGATAAAAGCTGGAGTCCAACAACATAAAAGCTTGTGATAAGATGACTAAAGTCACCTAGAAAGATACATTTTGAACAATGATCATTCTTGGATGAACACATAAAAAAATGTAAGGTTGACTTGTTCAAGAAGATAAGAATAGAATATGTGCTTCCATTAACTTTTCATGTAGTGAATTTCCCTGTCAAGACTTGAACCCAGTTTCCGTTCTCAGTTCCTCAACTTAAATACTGCACTAGGCTGACTCTGCTACTTGCTGTTCTGGAGTTGAGGAAAGATGACTGTGGCTGGACAAGAACCTACACCCAATCACAAGCAGAGGAAGGAGGAGGAAAAGGAAAAGGGAAGTGGTTTACAAACCAGTGAGCAATGCTGAGTTAATGTGTTGCCTGGCCAAGGTCCAGGACATCAGTATTTGTTGTCTGTACTCAGAGTACAGGGTTTCTCTTGCATTCCCAAATGTCATCTTTAGGGCAGCCTGCATGAAACAGAAAGCACTCCGTTGCAGTATTTTCTATGACCTGATCTAGCATGGAAATGGGGTTGTCAGATCATCAGATCATCCAACCAACCCTATGTTGGAATGCCCTGGCCATCCTAGAAAGCCCGTCTGCCTCCAACCTTTCTCTTCACTGCTCTCATATCTTGCTGGGCAAGCTTGACATCTTGCTTGCCAGAGAGAAGGGGGTAAAGGGGTTGATGGATTAACTGGGAGGGGAGGGGAAAAGGAGCAAAGGTCTTGGGATAAAGTAATAGATCTAGACAATTCTCCCTTTATGGACAATCTGAAGGGCTGACTGGGGTCTCCAGGATAAATCCTTGCTTGGTACATAATTATCATGATTACCTTAATTTTCAGTTACATATCCTGTTTATCGGTCATTTATCCCATCCATCCCAAATGTTTATGTCTGTCTTCGGATTTAAATTAAGTTTTTAAACAAAGCTTTTGTCCCTGATCATACAGCCCTTCTCATTGATGTGGGACCATTTTGAAAAGGCACCAACAGTGTTCTTTCTGCTTTTTTTTAAATCTTGTCTGCCACCCAGAAGCTTGAAATGCAGCTTTCTGGGATTTCCCAGGCCTCTATCATCAAGTAAAGCAATGACATTTCCCCCAGCCAATCTCTTGACCTTTCCTCTCTCTTGAAGGCCAAATCTATTGCTCCTCATAGCCTACCCCATAACCTCCGATGGAATCTGCTCTTTACAAATGAGATGGATGTCTACGTTACCAGGGTCACTCAATTATCCCTACAAAGCATTCTGAGGTCCAGCAGCTATCATCTTTGCATTTGTTAGCTTTGAAACTCTGGGAAGGGCTGAGAACATTGAACCATTCCTAAAATGGTATGTGGGAATAACCTTGAGGGAGGAGGGGGAAAGATGCTGCCCAGGGAATGATCAGATAAAAGAAGGAAGAGGCACAAAAGTTCAATGGGCAAAAAAAAGAGAGAGACAAAACTATAAAAGGATCTGCCTTATATCAGACTGTTAAATGTAAGGGTGATGGATTTGTATTTTCAGACTGGCAAGGTTCTATTAAAGTAGCCTTATAATAAAGTAGACTTAGCTCATCTAACAGTTGTGTTTCCTGTCAGGTTTCCCTGGAAGGGTTGACATGCTTTAAATTAGCAATACATTTTACGAAGGCAATCGATTTCTGGCCTGCCTTGAATTATCATCCCCCCGCTTGGTTCTCTTCACAAAACAGGACAGATGCTGCAAGAAGGGCCATCAAAGTTGCCAGGGCACTATCCCTCTTTTGCAGCTAAAAGAAATAGTAACATTTCAGGAAGATGCCTCAGCAGTTGAACCTCTCTAGGGATGAGAGAAGAGGCTGTCTTGAGATCAGGAATAAGGAGTGAACATTAATCAAAGGTACCCACCAAAGAGAAAATGGACTTCCCACACAAGAATGAGCCATAGCATTGCGAAGTAAACACCAGCTTTGCTTCTGTTTCAGATAAACTGCAGCAAGAACTGAAGGAGGAAATAATCCTCATCCTTCAAAACCAGCCAGCGTCAGTGCTGATGTAACCTGCCCAGTTTGTATCTATAGAATGGAAAAGATGTTGCTTTATCTTTTTTTTTACCGTATAACAAAATATTTTGCTCAGCCCTAAAGTTTTAGTTTATCTTCCTACTTTACATTATAGGGCCAGTCAGGCTCAGTTCACACGATCAGAGTGACTGTTTTCCCTTCTCTGTGCAATTTCTTCCAGCCATCGGTACAAGTCGAAAGATGAATACTGTGTAGACATAAGAGTCACTGGTAAGACAGTAAGTTCCAGCTCATTTCTCAGCTTCAGCAGGCGTGGGATTTAGTGCTGCCCTCTGCTGGCGGACTTTGACTATAGCATAGTTCATAATGGGAAAGAAAGCAGAAGAAATAATTGTAGTATCAAGTATAACTTAGATAGGGAATCAGAATCAGAATACAGCTGAAAGGGACCTTAGAGGCCTTCTAGTCAAATCCCCTGCTCAATCAGGAGATCCTATACCATTTCAGACAAGTGACTTTCCAGTCTTTTCTTTAAAAACCTCCAGTGATAAAGCATCCACAACATCTGAAGGCAAGCTGTTCTACTGGTTAATTGTCGTTGCTGTTAGGAAGTTTCTCCTTAATTCCAGGTTGCTTCTAATCTTGATTAGTTTCCATCCATTGTTTCTTGTCCTTCCCTCCAGTGCTTTGGAAAAATAATTTGCCCCCATCCCCTTTGTGGCAATCTCTCAAATACTGGAATACTGCTATCATGTCCCCCCTAGTCCTTCTTGAAAACAGTTTCAAAAGCAGACATACAGTTGGGATTACTGTTATTTCTGTTTCTTGGGAAGGGCTTTGATTATAGATGGTCAGAAGGAATCTGATAAGGACTTTTTCCAACTACACATTTTATTAAAAAGCAGTTTTTTGTGAGCTGCAGTTCACTTCCTCAGATGCATCCACAGTACCCTTCATGGCTCTCCTGCTACAATGATTTGTAGATGGTATAAAATGTGGTAGGGGATTCTTTGGTGTGAAATGGGCATAGAGTGAGAATTACATCCAGCTTATTATTAATAGCAAAACACCTCTTTGTTTTTTAGCTAATACTGCTTGTTGGCAGACATGAACTTTCACGTAATTGTTTTAAACTAAAAAAAATAGCTCAGAGCTCATCACATTAATGATAGAATTAAAATTATTCAACTGATGCCTAAAACAGAGTTTAATAAAAAAAAAAAGTTTAATGGACCTTGAAGCCATCTTTTGCAAAAGCTGCTGATGGTTTTGAAAATTTCAATAGGCGTCCTGTCCAAAACATTCCAACTTCTTATAACTTTGGGGAAAGGACTCAAAGAGCTGAACACGGAAAGTTCCAAATCTCTCATCTCCATGAGCATCACAAACTTACTCCTTGCAGTGTATAAGAAGAGAGAGAAAAAGGAAGAGATGCAACATAATATGGCCTGGATGTGGGTTGAACAGCCCCCATATGGCAGAGGAACAAAACATTGAAAATACATAAAGGAGAACAGAAGACTTGGTTTTATTCTCAAACAGATTATCCCTTTTCAAGTTTCCAGTGAGAAAGTGCTGCATTATAACAATCATGACAAGTCGGTTCAGTTTGCATAGCCTGGAGAAGCAGTGGAATTAACATCTGAATTAATCTCTCCTTTGTCTCATTAACTTTAACTAAACATGGCCACCCCAGTTTAGTAAAGAAAATCCACCAGGGAAAGCAGGCATCTGCTGAGACTAGTGTATTCGGTAGGGTGTAAACATACAGGCACTCTGGAAGATGTTCATATTTTGAATTCTGAATACATGCAGGGCTCTGATTATGGATTACGAGAGAACATGCACACCAGTCCTATTCAACCCACCCGGCCTCCTGCCTCTATAGTATTGCTCCAGCAGGCATAGATTGAGCTCAACTGTGTGTAGGAGAAAAGCATTTGTACTGTATGCATGCTGGCTTTCATGTGAGCTGGGCCCTCATAGTACAAGAGAAAAACATTGTTAAACAATGTTGGAAGAAGTGAGGCATATCCAGAGATGCTGTGGGGTTAGTACGCTTGATATTATAATGCCAGAATACGACATAATGAGCACCAGTAGGATGCAAAGATGAATCCTTGTAGCATAACAACCAGCCAGAGCAAATTATTCCTTTAAGGACGGCAGTATCAAGATATATTTAGCAGCATTGATTTGAGCTCACTATACCTGAGGTTATTACCTAGATCGCTAGTTGGTTAAGGAGCATCTAGTCAAGCTTGACTCCTGCTAATTGGATAGACAAACACTATCTCAACCTATCTCCGGCAGGAACCAATAGGCCTATCATGGCCAGTCTGTAATTTCTTTCTCTGTCCCGCTTCTCATCTGCTTCTATCACCTACTGAAAATATGTAAATTTCTACTTGATGAACGTTTCCTGTAATCATTATTTATTTGGCCCAGGATTAATAGCTTGGATTTTGCAGTCTATAATATACTTAGTAACTGTCTCCAGACCTACAGTGCAAAGTTATTTGTTTTCTTTCTTCATTCCTTTTCAGCTTTTAGTTCTCACATTGAAAGACCAGGATGGTCAAAGAAGGCAAGGTCAAGAAATAGAAATAGCTGGGATTTCAGAATTTGTTCAAGGTATTATAATAATATAATCTTGAAAGCCTCCTTACCACACTTATACCAAATGAAATCAGAATGGGGAGGTAGTTTAAATTTATTTCTCATGTTTTCTTCATTTCTAGGGCTGAGTAACCTTTCCTGAAATTGCTTCTGAACAATTCATTCATCCATTCCCCCTTTCCAGGGCCAGGATTAAACCGCATCACCATGGTTTCAGCTTTTGTGATGATGTTGTTGCTTTTGAAATATCATAGCCTTCATCATTTTGTCTAAATCTGATTTAAAATTATCATTGGCCCTCTCCTCAGTGTTAACTAACTGATTTTATTAACTATTTGTTATCAGATTTATACCCTGCTTTGATGGTTCAGCAGTTAAAGATGCTGAGCTTGTCAGTTGGAAAGCTGATAGTCTGGGTTCAAGGCCTGAGCGCCATGTGAGAGGATGAGCTCCCATTCCTTGCCTCAGCTCCTGCCAACCTAGCAGTTTGAAAGCATGCAAATGCAAGTAGATAAATAGGTACCACTTCAGTTGGAAGGTAACAGTGTTCCATGCTCCTCGTGGCCACATGACTACAGAAAGGGTCTTCAGATAATGCTGGCTACCTTAGTTAAGAAATGGAGATGAGCACTGCCCCCTAGAATCGGACAGGGGAAACCTTTATCGTTATCTTTACCTTTTTGTATCCATCAAGAAGGATTCCCATTTCTTTAGTATGTTTCCCATCTTTATCTAGTCTATTATTTTTACCTTTTCTATGTCACCTGTAAGTTCATTGAGGATTGTTTCCTGACAGTACCTTTGACTTCATAATATCTAATATTAACCCAGAGTGTGCACTTTCCATTTTTATTTTCATAATAAGTTTTTTTTTAACTTTTCTGATTTTGGCTAATGAAATGGCATTGTCTCCATATCTCAAACTGTTAATATTTTAGCCTTCTATTTTGATTCCAGCTGTGTCTGTCATTTTGATAATATAATCATGGTATATGTTAACAATATGACAATAAGTTAACAGTGATTATCTTGGTTTCACTCTGGGTTCTATTCTGAATCAATCTGTTTCTCCAGGTTCAGTTCGTACTTGCAATATCTTTTTATCCATTGTAAAGGATCCTCAGTAGAATAGTCAAATTTTTTGGAACATCCATTAGCTTAACAAATTCCACATTCTGCCTTTGCTATAATCCATAAATGACATTCTCTTGCTCTTTCCATCTTATGTTAGCTATCTGATCTTATGTTCCTTTGCCTCTGTCTGTTTATTTGGCATTCCTTTCTCCATCCATAGCTCTGTTTTTGTTTGTAAGATCTTAAGCAACATTTGCTTGTATGGAGAATTAGTGGGATGGGCCTAGAATTTTGTGTTCTCTCTTGTTTAGTACCGTAGCTTATTCTATAGAGATTTTTCCCTATCTCTCAGTTAATCTTGTTCCTTATTTGTTCAATTAGAACTGTTATCCCTTTTGCTGCCTCTTTTCCCACAACTTTCGGTGAATATTTCATCTGTACACAGTACTTTATTTTTTGAAAGCTGATCTATTGCCTTTTATATCTTACTTCCTAATGGAATCATTTTTAGAACATATTCTGTCTCAGCAAATGCTTCTGTTTTCTCAAATTTTCTTTGCAAAAGGTTTCAGTATATTCAGCTGAATTTTCTTGTAATCTTATTTGATTGTTCCTGTGATTACTCTTAAGTACTTCTACCTTAACTGAAAATTTTCCTATGATATTTCTGTTCTTATACAAATACCTTTCATTCTCCTCTCTATTTCCAATTATTCTTTCCTCGTCTGAAATCAAGAGTCTGCATTCAGTCTTCTTCACGTCCAAGGATTTCAACTTCTGACCATCAGAATTTCTGAGCTTACTGCATGAGCCTGACAAAAAGATGTTACTGATTTAAGAGTCAAATTACAATCTCACTGCTTTAATTATTCAATATGTTAAGGCAGCAACCTCTTTTTTTTTCCAGGACAAAAGATAGAAGCCTGAAAAAAAAGGATGTGTGCTATGAAGAACAAAAGGAGTTCGTCTCATTCAAAGTCTTAAAAACTTATTCTGAATCATTTTCATTGTATTCGCAGTTCTAATAATTGGTCCTGACCTCTGTTTTTTTTTTAAGGTGCTTTTCCTTTCTACATTTTCCAATTCTCATTGATTCCACCCTGACCTGAAACAGAATACATTTAGAGGCAGTCCACTGAGAAGGGCATATAAGCACATTCCTCAAAATAGATAAAAGCAAAGATGAACCGAAGGCCAGAACATATATTGTTATTTGCTATAGGGCAGGTGAAGAAAATGGTTTCCTCGTAATTTCCCTTCATTTTGTACTGTAACTCGAGTTGAACTAAGAAGCATTTCTCAGCAATTTGCCCACCGTGAAGGTTGCCTTTATTACTGAAAATGTTCTGGAGGGGCAACATATTATTGGTAGGAAGAGAACTGGAACAGCAATTACCATGCTCTTCCTCCCAAAACCCTATTACAAAATTCTTGAATGTAGAAAAATTCAGGGTGGTTGCAACTGTTACAGTTACTATGGGGCAAAAAATGGCCTTACCACTGGAAAAGTCTTCTAATGCAGCAAGAGAAGTGTCAGAAGACTTTGTTAGGAGCAAAGTGTTCCTTCAGAACCACATTTTAAAGATAAGTCAGCTAAATGTTGGAAGTGCCACCAGATACCTGGGTATTATTATCATATGCAGTGGACATGTGCAGAAGCAAAAAAATATTGGACAAAAATACATACGTGGCTGGAAAAGATGATTGTTGTTGTTGTTAGTTGCGAAGTCGTGTCCGATCCATCGCGACCCCATGGACAACGTTCCTCCAGGCCTGCCTATCCTCTACCATCCCCCGGAGTCCATTTAAGCTTGCACCGACTGCTTCAGTGACTCCATCCAGCCACCTCATTC
>JANHJO010008459.1:19883-30274 GCA_032468235.1 Pseudoxyrhopus heterurus | reverse complement strand
TTTAAGCACCGAACAGACTGCTTGGCCTCTTGCCGTGTGACACAAATCTCTTCATTCAAAATATAATTTTAAAAAGGAATGGAATTAGACACTGAGCTCATAGAGAGAGCAATAAGAAGACCTGACATCCAGTGAAGAGTGCGGAGATTGTGCCCACAAAAAGTTTGGCTCAGGAAAAATAACAAAAGGAGGTTGAATACATGTGATGACAGCAAGGAATGGAATTCGAGTAGAATTCGGTCAATTGGTTGCAACCTGAATGGAAACCACAACGTGTCTAGATTAAGGATTAGTTTTCTGTAAAACAAATCAGATACAAGCAGTCCTTGACTTAAAACAGTTCATTTTCTGACCGTTCGAAGTTGCAAAGGCGCGGAAAACAGTGACTTTCGATGGTTTTTTCACACTTTCAATCACTGCAGCATCTCTACGGTCACGTGATCAAAATTCAGAGGCTTGGCGACTGACTCATATTTATGACCATTGCAGTGTCCTGGGATCATGTGATCAACTTTTGCGACGTGTAACAGAATACCAGACTTGGAAGGGATCTCTTAGGTCCTCTAGTCCAACCCCCTGCTCAAACAGGAGAACCTACACCATTTTTGACAGATGGCGGTCCAGTCTCTTCTTAAAAGCTTCCAGTGATGGAGCTCCCACAACTTCCGAAGGCAACTTCTGTTCCATTGGTTGATTGCTCTCACTGTCAGAAAAATTCTCCTTATTTCTAGGTTGAATCTCTCCTTGTTCAGTTTCCATCCATTATTCCTTGTCAGGTGCTTTGCTGACCTTTCAGGTGACCTTCTGACAAGCAAAGTCAGTGAGGAAGCCAGATTCGCTTATCATATTTGTCAAGTAATTGCTGAGCCAGGTTCCATGTACTTTAACTTATAGAGATTCCCCAGACTCTTCCCACCTTCTACCCTACAAGGAGGGGGAGGAGTTTTACTTTACTTGTGACTGGTTTACCTAGATCACATGACTCTCTTGATTCTGCTACTCTGAGGAGCACACCCTTTTGGCTCAGGTGCTCTGAGGAGTACACACTTCACTCTTGCCCTCATGGTTTGAGGGGAGGAAGATGTGCTGAGGCACATCTGCTCAATCTAACTTACAACAAAGCACAATGAAATCACTTTGATTATAGCTGTTTATTATTTTATTAAGAGTTTTTACAATAAATATAGTTTTGCTTGCATCAAGGAACAAGCCTCAAGCGTCTTCCTTCGCTAGGAGCGATTGTCACGAGCATAACCTCCACAACACAGTTTTTCTGACAATATTACTAACTTAACAACTGCAGTGAGTCACTTGGCAACTATGGCAAGAAAGGTTGTAAAATGGGGTGAAACTCACTTAACCAATGTCTCACTCAGCGACAAAAATTTGGGGCTCCTGAATTGTGGTCATAAGCAGAAGACTGCCTATACTCTGATAAGGTACTGTGCAAAGAAGATTTGGTATTTGTGCTAGCCTACATTTAAAAAAATGAATAAAAGACTGCATATTAGGATTTTCATCTGGGATACCATTAGATATTTTAATTATGTCATTAATTAGAGTATTTCTTTCTACTGTAATACAGAAAATAATGTAAGTGATGTAATAATTTAAAGAGAAGATGGGGAAGAGGATTATAAAGATTGGAGCAAGGGAACTGGAAAATAAACATGAAATTACATCTATGTCTGCGATTAACGTTTCTATTTCAAAATGTTCAGTGTTATATTGATTTAACAGCCTGTTCTGGGCATCTGTTATGCCCAAACATTCGTTCTGTCCAAATTTACATGAACATCATTTGCACCATTATATAAATGCCATATATTGATTCATATTTAGAATTTAACTAAAACATGCATCAGACACACATGTTTGGGGACTGGAACACATGACAACTCAAGCAAGAGAGAAATATTTATGTCCCTGGTGCTCTCTGAGCTTGGTTGTTTTCTTGCAGACATTTTACTTCCAAACTAGGTAACATAATCAGTGCTTAGTAGGGAGTGGGGTTTGCTCTGTTTATACTTGGTAAAATGTGGTGCCAATTCTGATCGTAGCTTCCATTCCACTCCAAGACATATTGTTCATACCAATATGTTCGGGGTGTTTTTGTTTAAGCGCTTGCCTTTAGCTAAGCACTTAACAAAAATACCCAAAACATTTCTAAAAATAAGTGGCTATGTATTCTTCCTTGAAGGTGACCCAAATGTGCCATTTTTCTCCCTTTATCCTTAAATATAGTACCTTCTGCAAGTGCAGTGAACGTTATACAAGATCTGCGTTAACAGGCTCAGAATTTTAACAAGCTGATAACGGGGAAACTGGAAGATATGATCGCATTTGGTACTATCTGTCTTTGATAGAAAATTAACCTCTTTCATCTTCAATCGATCAGAAAAGAGCTGGAAGGGACCTTGGAGGTCTTCTAGTCCAACCCCGTGCTTAACTGAGCCTATATCATTTCAGACAGATGGCTGTCCAGTCTCTTCTTAAAAGCCGTAATTGTTCTCACTGTTAGGAGAGATTCTCCTTAATTCCACGTTAATTGTTCTCACTGTTAGGAAGTTTCTCCTTAATTCCAGTTTGCTTCTCTCCTTGATCAGTTTCCATCCAATGTTTCTCATCTTACCTTCTGGTGGTTTGAAAATACGTTGACCCCCTCTTCTTTGCGGCAGCCCCTCAAATACTGGAATACTTCTATCACGTCACCCCTAGTCCTCATTTTCTCTAGACTGGCCATACCCAGTTCCTGCAATCATTCTTCTTAGTTTCTCTTCTCTGCACTTTTTTTTCCAAACTCTCAACATCTTTTTTGTTATGTGTTGACCAAAACTGGATGCAGTATTCCAGGTGGGGACTTACCAGGGGTGCGCTGCTACGGGTTCGCATGGTTCGGGCAATCCTCTAGCTAAGAGTCTGTCCAGTTAAACGAACCCATAAATCCCACCCCTGGCTGGCCCCACCCAGCCCTTCCCAGGAATCCCCACGCAGCCCGTTTTGGATGCCAGGTAAGCACAGGGCCTGCGCAGAGGCTCAGGGAGAGCAAAAAATGGGCCTCCTGGAAGTTCTGGAAGGCCAGAAACGGGCCTGGGGGAGGCCGTTTTCACCCTCCCGGAAGCTCAAGGAAAGCCTCCGGATCTGGGGAAGGGCAAAATGCCCCCCCACCATGGTGCAAGAGGCTGAGTAGGCTATGCCCACCATGGCCATACCTATCCTGCAAGCGGGCAGAGAACCCGTTGCTAAAATTTTTGAAGCCCACCCCTGGGCCTTACTGAGGCTTTATAAAGTGGTACACGTGATGGGATAGTTTTATAACTTTCTACAAGATTTGGACAATCCAAATTTGACAACTACAGGTAGTCCTCAACTTACAACCACAACTGAACTCAAAGCTTCTGTTGGTAAGCAAGACTGTTGTTAAGTGAATTTTGTCACTGGAAATAAAATGGAGGCTAATTGGAAAGAGGGTCCATTTATTGGTGAAGCAGAACCACTAACCATGTGTGATTCTGGGCAGCTGATCATATGGAGTTGAGAGTGAGGGGTTTTTATCCCTTCTCTTGGGCTTTGGACTTGAGCTTCCTGTTCCTGTGCAAGAACATGTATTCTATTGGCTGTTGTCAGACTCCCATGGGGCCATGTAGGGGTTACATAAGGGGTCATAGCTGGCTCTATAGGCAAAGTACAAATCCTAGGTGTTTGTCTGAGCTCCCAGGTTTGGTTGAAGTTTGCTGGGGGTGGTGCAACTGAGATGATTCAATGAAGGGGCTTGTGTTCTGAAAGGGTGTTGAGCAATTCCTATTATGGCTTAATCATGACTTCGTCCTGGTTTGGATCTTGAGTGAGGGCTAATCCTACCATTCTTCCTAATTCTGCCTTTGTTCAAAATATCCTGTCTTGAATGGATTACCAAATCTGCATTTCTAAAAGCTGGCCTCAGCATCTGCTGGGGCTATTAAGAAAGACTTAGTATCTTTTCTGTCTTAAAAAAATATGTTTCTCCATTTCTCATCTAGGGAAATACAATATTCTGCCTTTTTAAATATTCCCCAAAATATTTTCTTCTTGGAGAAGGGTGGGTGCTAACTTTCTACACTTATATTCCAGCACTGGTTTACCTCACTGATGATAAGACCCCAAACTATTAACTGATGATAAAACCCCAAAGTATACAGCTGTGCAAAAGAATTTTGTTTGTTCTTCCCATACTCGACTCCTTTGCTCTTGGCCACTGGCAAGGATATTGTTTTTTCTGCATCAGATTTGCCATGCCCAAGGTGTAGTAGATTGTCACAAGGGTGCTCAAAATAGTTCCTTTCTCCTCTGAGGACGCCGGAGGAGTATCATCCCTTAGGGAGAGGAGGATATATTTCGCTGAATTTGCATGGTGCATAGCTTGACACGGAAGACCTGGAATAATTAATAAAATGACTGAACAAAAATAGAAAGAAGCACAGAGTAGTTTGTCCTATCAAAACGTTCGATGAATTGGCTTGGATTTTAGTACTGTATGCCTTTTTTATGGGTTTCAGTACTGTATGCCAGCGTACGAGTCAAAAAGAAGGTTGTGAAAATATCTACAGACTCCTCACATCCTGGACATAAATTGTTTCAACTTCTACCCTCAAAACGACGCTATAGAGCACTGCACACCAGAACAACTAGACACAAGGACCGTTTTTCCCCGAATGCCATCTCTCTGCTAAAGAACTAATTCCCACAACACTGTCCAACTATTTGCTAAAACTGTATTACTATTATTCTTCTCATCCTTCCTATTACCTATCTCCTCCCACTTACAACCTTGTTGCTTGTATCTTTAGGATTTATATTGCTTTATTTGTTTCCTAGTATGATTTGATTGCTTATTTAGTAACCTATGACTATCACTAAGTGTTGTATCTTATGATTCTTGATGAATGTATTTTTTTTCTTTTTATGTACACTGAGAGCATATGCACCAAAGAGAAATTTCTTGTGTGTCCAATCACTCTTCGGCCAATAAAGATTTTTTCTATTCTATATACTCTTAAAACAGGAATGAAAAATGGCATTGTAGTCATAAGCTCTTAAATGCTCTTCTATTTATTTAAAACATTTATATAGCTTTCTGTCTTAAAACCAACTCCAGGCAATCAAAAGAGTACCATAAAATACTTGTACCTTTTTACTATTCATGGTAGCCCTAAGTGCTACTGATAACATCATTGTTTGAGTACTCTTAGGGTATTCTGGTTTGGGAAATAAGTACCTGTGAGAAGATAAAATGTGACAACGTGTGCTTTACTGCTACCTACTCCAATTCCAGTATTTCTTCACTTTCTTTCATGGTTGGAGGAAAAATTTCTCAAAGTAGGAATCTTTACTATCCACCCTATGATTAGAATCCTAATTTTCCTGGTGTTCTAATCTCTGTAAAGGTCTACAATGATTACAGAAGAAATTTGGCTACTCAATTTTAATCTCATTGTATGGGCGGCAATGTGGACAGTAGTCATTCTTTTTCATCAGCGAATGCAAAATTAAGTCATCCTATGAATTAATATCTAGCTAACAATGTATCCACTCATATCTTATTTTATGTTCATAATACTCTTTTACCAAAGTTATCCTTTTGCTTCTTAATTACTATTTTAATTATAGCTTTCAACTGCAATTCAACATCTTCATATTCCCATTCTAAAGGAAGATTCAGATTCTAATTCAAAAACACTAATGTAATTCTCAATTCCAGAAATATCTGTGCAAAAAATTATTCTAAAAATAAGACTTGCATAAATAAAAACCTCTGTAATTACTCCCTTTGGCATATTAAAACACACAGACACACATAAATGCAAATTCTGTGTTTTTGCCCATGGCATATAGTATCATAATTGAGAAAAAAAATTGTCAACTCTTCACTGGTACTAGTTGTTAAATCTATAGCTCATTTCAATTTAATCTTTAAAAGAAGATGAAATTCTTAATGAACTTGTGAAAGTTACAACTACCAGTTAACATATTTATTCTAATATCTTATATGAATATTTCCTATTTAGGTAAATAGGAAAATAAAAATGGAGAACAGTTAAGGGCAACAGCAAAAGATAATATGAAAAAGGAGGAATGCTTAGAGTTGCCTTGGCAGAAAAAAAATCCATACCTCAGCAGTGTATCTAGTGTATCTATCCTATAGTAACTGTGTGGTTACTATAGGAGAATTCTGGAGCTTACCTACATATTAATGACTTGAGATCTGATACACAACACTGTATCAGGAATGAAGGAATGAAAAAGGAAGAAGATGGGAGGAAAGGAAGACTTATGTAAGGAAAAATATCCTACTATTTTACTATATTTTTTTCATATGACAATCTTAACAAATACAGATAGTATTCAATTTATGACCACAATTGAGCCCAAAAATTGAATCCCACCACTGGCCACAGCATTTATCTCAAGCCAATGCTACCCTAAAGTATCTTGATGGCAGGGGATAGATTCAAGTAAGACTCAGTAACATACCACTTACCCAGTCATATGGCTTATTTTTTAAAGATTTTTTTAAGGTAAAGCATAAAATGTATACATATCCTTTATATATTAAATGGCTACTCATTTAAATATCTCCAAAAAAAGGTGCTAAAGTGGGAGGAAAGAATCAAGACACTAATTTCATATATACAAATAGGCCGAAAGGTCAAGACAGCTTGTTTTCAACTTTCAGAAGGAAATAGATCAAATTTTCTTCAAGTTTGACTAAACAAACTTCATTTTTTACTATTGGGCAATTTCCTGTCTCATGTCTTAAGTTACAAAGAGTACCAATGATTTCTTGGACCGGAGAATGCAATAGGAATGCTAAGGAAAGATTGAGTGAATAAGAGGCAACATAATTTTTAGAATTAAGACCTAATCATATGTCAAGAGGTACAGACTTCTTTCAACACTAATGTATACACAATATGGAGAAACTTTTATTCATATCTGGTATTAGAATAAAAATAAGACCTATTTAAATCATCTTTCTGTCATGTCTCCTTTTTGACATCAGACCTCATCCTCAAAGAGTTCCATTGAGAAGTAAAGTTCATAGCTTATAAATAGTGAGTCATGTTTGAAGCTTGGCTCTGTTGCTTTTTTTGTTGCCTAAATATTCCAACCTTCTAAATTTTGGCCAGTAGCACTTCAGTATACACAAGAAATGACTCAGAAATACAACGTGGATTCCAAAAAGAGCATACAAAGGACACTGAGATGACTAAAGAAAAATAATTTCCCTTTTCTTTGTGAGTTTGGTACAGTAAATAATCTACATTTAAGTATAAAATGAATGCTGTATAATGCCATTATAGTATTATAAATGCCTATTGAAACTACCAGAATTTTAGCCTAAGTACCATTCCTAAGGAATAGGTTCTATAAAATGCTAGTAAATGCTAGTACATTTCTTAGGGATTACATTGTGGGAGATAAACTGGCACCTCCAGATGTTTTAAATGATAATTTCCATAAGTACCAGACATTAGGTCTATTGATCAGATTATGGGAGCTATAAAACATCTGGTGAGCACCAAGTGTGTAGGTCTGGAACTATATCTTCCATCATCTTTTGGGAAAATGCCAAGCGCATCATTTCTTTAAACTTTATTTAAAACTAAATTTCAAAGCTATTAAATTTATTGAGCTTAGAAAAAGCTACTGAATCATAAATAAGATAAAAGGAATAAATTCATAAATAGGATTTACACTGGATCTGAAGACTTCCCCTCACTACACTTTCTAAATAGCCTGGAAGAAAACCTAAATAGAATTAAGTTTCATTTTCATAAAACTTATTAGCACCCATTGACAGGTCCTACAGCCCCAAGTACGGAAGAACTGAAGATGGTTAACCTTTTATCCCACAAAAATGGGACTCATTTTCTTCTACTTGGACTTAAGTTAATTGAGCTAAATTCCTGCCTGAAGCTTGTCCTAATTATTATTGATTTTTTTAAGGTTACCAGGGTCAGAACAAAATTGCAGACATACCGGTACTTTTTAAAAATTATTTTGACTTCCTGTCCCTAAGTCTTTTAAAAGAATTTCTCTGCTTAATCAAAATCCTCTTATTTAGCCTTCAGCTAACTCACGGTGAAGGAAAAAAGCCTAGAATCCAAAGGAAAAACATGATATTCATTACTAATAACTAAGGCTGCACAGTGCTTCAGATTTTAAACATGTGGAAACAGTTTAAACATCTGTCTCCAACTCCCTGTATTTTTTCTTGGGATTGCTTGGCTGTGTCATTTAACACAATCTTGGGGAAAGATACTTTTGGTCTTAAACAATTGCAGGCAGGTTCTACATAACACAACACCCCTACTTACAATATACCCATATTGTGTTGTAGTTTTCTTCTGGTGAAATCTGATATTCATGACTCTGGCTTTTCTATTTCCTCCCCCTATATATTCTTAAAATCTGCATTGGAGGATTTGAGGCCCTTCGGGGCAGATTTTCAAAGTATGTTGAGGCAGTTTCAGGAGGTAAAGGAAGATGCCTGGTTCGGATGACACGATAATTCTGCGGTGCAAATATTTCTCTTGGATTTCACTCTTTATATTGATTTTGTCCTGCTTTTCATTTAGAGATTATAGTGTTAAGATTTTTAGCTAGTCTTCGTTTATGCAAGTTGTGCCACAGTTTAAGCACTGATTTTGTAGCTAGTTTTAAAAGTAACTTAATATTTATGAAGTATCTTGGTATTTAGAAAACAACTGAATCCACCAAAATGGTAAAAGTGATATGATTTTTTTTAATGTTCAGTACATTAAAACCAGTAAAGACTCTTCTGTATTGTTTCCCCATCAATTTGCAACCTAGGAAGGAGGGGAGAGAAACAAATTTACTATCTGAATATGTGGAAATATTCTTTGGAAGGAAAATGTGCAGTCAGTTAGCCTGTTAATAAGAAGGAATGCTCCAAAACACCATGCTATTGTACAATATTTGAAATAATTTAGCTTAGAAAACATACTAGAAAACACTTGTATGGGCAAATATATCATACCTCCTTATGAAAAATAACAGATGAGAAATTCTATTGGGAAAAAAATCAAGGAAAACATGGAAGGAAAATGGATCACCCTAATGAATTCAGCCAAATTTAATTGCTTAGGATACACAATGTGCATTTTGCAAATACATGCATGGCTTCCAAATCCTATTTATGTGGCCTCCAAAGCCTTCTTGGTCTGTAACTGCCAAAAACTGGCAACATGGTATCCCATTATTCTAAACAGGAAACACACACAAACACACACACACACACACACATATAAATACTAACACAACTTTTAAAATTTTAAAAAACAAAAGAAAAACTCACAAATTACCTCTAAAACAAAAGATGTACAGAAAACCTTGGAGCACACTATGTAGCATTGCCTTACAAATTTTGCATAATCGAAACATTAAGTATGATCCCTGGCACCAAAAGGAGACCGTGTACACCAGGGGGTCTGGGTAGTGTTCAGAAATATCTCTGTCTAAAGAAGAGTGATGCTGAAGGCTGATTTGTTTTCCTTTGCAGCTTCCCCCCTGGCTTCTTCGCAGCACAAAGCTTGCAAAAAACCAAGGGAGATGTCAGTGTGTCATCTATGGACTCTTTATTGGAGGCTTGGGACCTATTACATTTCAGCCTATCAGGGGAAAATTATAAGAAGGCAGTAAACAGAACTGTTTTCTTTGTTTCCGTTTTTCCCCTTAAGAAATATTTCCACATAAGAACTGCAAAACTCTATTTTATGTTCAACCAGGGTGAATTACTATGGAGCTTGAAACAGTTACAGATTTCACTTGTATGGAACTAAACCAAACTAAGAAACCAATGCAGAGCATCACAATGAGTTAGAGTGACTGAATGTTAAGAAAACAAATCCAACATAGTGATGGTATTTTTACAATATGAAGAATGAAAAATCAGAAAGGAGCTTTAGAAAATATATTCTGAAAAACACACATCCAGCAGTTTTTACATCTTTCAATGGCTGTGCAACTATTTGCTCTCACTTTACTGATAAGGAATTAAGGGTGTGGGTTGTATATCCTGAGGTAAAAAAAAAACAAGGGATAAAGTCCACAATGGCAAATATGGTCCTGCTATCTTTCCAAATTAATGGTGTATGCTGCCTAATTATTTATTTTTCATATTTCTAAATGGCACATCTCCCTCAAAGAGGGGCTCTGGGTGGTGTACAATATAATATAACCAATAAATAAAACAGGATATGAAAAATAACATTGCAGTTAAAATTAGGGTTCAAATTTTTAAAACTAGACAATAATAATTAAATATCAAAAGGGGAAAAATCCTAAAATGGCCATTTGACAGATTATTACACTTGGGGGGGGGGCGGGAT
>JANHJO010008455.1:285432-306071 GCA_032468235.1 Pseudoxyrhopus heterurus | reverse complement strand
AGAATTCCTACTGGCTGAGGAATTCTGGGAGTTGAAGTCCACAAGTCTTAAAGTTGCCAAGGTTGGAGACCCCTGCTCCATGCAGCATAGGCTGTCTCTTCTCCTGCATATTGTAGTGCCCTCCTGTTCCTGCATTCTTTCTGTACTGATCATCCCAGGATTCTCTTGAATCCTCCAGCAATTCCTATCTCCTCAGAGCCTCCTCCTTTCTAACAGACCCTTTTTGTTTTTAATTATATAACTTTTATTGTTTTATCAATATATAAAATACAAATACAAATAAAAATAGGAAGTTAAAGAAAGGGAAAAAAAAGGGGGGGGGAATGAGGTACAAGGGAAGAAAAAAAAAGGCATTGACTTCCAACCCTTTTTAGCAGTGTACAAGATAACATTGCCACCTCAAATTTTTACTTTTACACATTAGTATATAAATGACCATTTCTATAACAACAAATCTATCTATCGGCAAAACCAAAGTCAAAGTTTCATTTTTTTTCCATCGCAAGCACAAAGTCCAGAAGTGATATCCAAATAAAAAACGTATATTCTCCTCTTTGAATACAACAATCAATTTAACCATTACTGCTTTATCTTCCTTGCCGTTGAAATAATATGTATTTCTATTTGCACTTAATAATCTATAAATTTTCACCATTTATATTAACAAAATTCATTGTATTCTTTCAGATTCTTTTAACGTTAAAGGGAAAATATTTTTTCATCCATTTTAAAATACTTAAGCTTCTCTTTAAAAACATATCCAAAATTAAAACATTCTAATACATCTTTAATTTTTCCTTAGCATGCATACTTTGAAGTTCACTTTCAGACCAATAAAATTCCAACTAACTCTAATTAACTCATTAAATTTAGATCATCCCCTCTCTCCAGCCATCCCAGCAAACTCTTCTCTTGAATCCTCCAGCAATTCCTATTTCCTCAGAGCCTCCTCCTTTCCAGCAAACCCTTTTCAGATCCTGTGACCTCTTGACTTAGTGGCTGCATACCTCATTGGTTAGTCTCTACTTGTCCTTAGCCTTGTTTCTTCATATTTGATCAATTCCTGCGATTTCTCTCTGCCAGGGATTTTTAAAATAGTTTTGTAAGAGTTGGAGGGTGGGGTGTGATGGTGCAGTGGGAATGTTATGAAAAAGCAGTGAGGATAGTTGACCTTTTCTTTCTTATTTTTTTAAAGGATGCTAGTTGCTCAGAGCCAACCTCTTTGGGAGTGGAGAAAATCAACAATGGTATGGCAAATGGATTGCCAAAAGGCCTGCCTTCCGGAGTCAGTACAGAAGAAGTTGAAGCATCTGAAGGATTCTCCCGAGTAGATGGAACTCATACTTACGTCTTGCAGGAGACTACCCTGTGAACTGTATGGAACAAAGAGACTAGTGGGGAGGCACAGCAGGGCTCTGTTCTGATCCAGGTGAGGAATCCCAGAATTCCTGGTACTAAAAACATTCCAACTCCTTGCCATCTTGGCATATCATCTACTGAATCCCGGGCTCTCTTATACAACCTTGGAAGGTTGCCAGGCCAGTCAGTCTATCCCTATTGGACAATATCCTCTCCTGTTTGTGGAATGTTCTTTCCAAGCTTTTGCGCCTGCTCTTTCCATCTCGTGTGCATGTGCCAATTTCTCTGAGAGATGGCTAGGTATGTCTTCCCCCATTGGACACTTCATGTCCAATGAGCCATGGGTGGGATTTCCATGGTTTATTGTCCCTACTATTATCCTTAAAATTTAGATCTCTTTTTTCCACCTGTATTTATACCTTTTGTCAGGTGTAAAATGGGGCTCACAAAAAAAGCCATTTGACCTTATAATAGGATCAAGCTGCTGTTGGGATCCCGGTCCCAATCCTCTCTCCCTTGAAATGTCTTGCCGCATCAAGCTACCAAAGGAAGGGCTGGATCTAGCCAACATAGGCTCTGCACAAGTCCAACCAGCAGGGACAGAGGAGGGCCTACATGGATCCATTCCTAAGTCTAGCACTTGTGGGGGTATTTTGGGAGCATAGACATTCATATGTTCCTGGTGTTTCTTGTCACAAAAAATGTGACTCCTCTTGTCTTTAAGGCTTTGCCTGAAAGCCAGTTTGTTCTGTTTCTGTACTCTGTATTTTATGTCTGTGAGAAATGTCTATTTTCCTAATGGTTGTCTTTCTGATACTCAGCAATTATTTTTGTGGTTAGTAAAGACGGTTATTGTTTATGTTTGTTGCTTCGTATTTGCATTTTGCAGACCCACTTTGTCATCTCACTTGTCCCCAGCTTTCTCCATCCCCCCGTTTTCCATCTCGGGAAGGAGTCACTGTGCTTAATAAATATCACAAAGAGGGCTGCAAGTGAAGTTCTACTATTGCCCTCATTTCCATTCTCTGAGCACCACACATACTTTATCTCCTGGTATTTTTTTGAAGCTCTACGCTGAATTAATGGCATCCATTGCAATGGTGAGAAGCTTCGTAGGCAGAAAACGCAAAGCATTGAGAATTCTGGATGGATCTATTTCAAGGAGGAAGGACATCAGGAATGCTGCACCTTCCAGATGCCATGTCTTCCACTGAGACTTCATTCACTGGTGCTACCATAGTTAGTTGAAGAGTTGTTCTTCTGCCCATTTTTGCATTGCTACGAACGTACCTCAGAACCACTTTATACACTAAATCTGAAGAAAATCCAGTTGCAGTTTTTATATATAACAAACCCATATTATGGCTCAAATGATGGCCTAGTTCATACACAGCATGTTAAGACAATGGCTGAATTCCCATGCCTTAATCTAATTTAGCACAATATAGAAACCTCATCTTTGAATTATTTGAAGAAGGTTGAGCTGGCCATAGTGGAACTGCTTTGGGTAAATAGTAGTTGCTTGGATAAATATTATCTGTTCCAATGAAATGAACTCAATACCTGGTCGTTTCGTTGACCTTTCTATTGCTGTAGGCAATGTGAGGTTCATAACTGGATCCTATACATGAGTGATTGTGTGCTTTAAAGCACTTCCAAAAGGATGTTCCAGGCTTCTGTATCAATACCTAGAGGACTTGAAGCTGCTAATGCTTCTTCATTATCAAATGCTCTTCAGAAGTTTAGTTTCAACGTTTCAGCTTAGTAGATCCTGGCTGATTTTGGAAAGCTACCTGGAGTCAGACCTGTTTAATACTTCAGTGGAATACAATCACGAAATATCAGGACTGTAGATTAAACTGAGAAGTAAAGAAACATACCAGAAAAGAGAATCCTATTTATTAGCCGTCCAACTCCAGCTATATTCAGTATTTTAATTTAGATTCTTGCATAGAGCAGGATTTACTGGCCTAAAATAATGCTTTCTGACTTATACTATCCTAGGCTTCAACTATTGCAACAATTTAATCTATCCAGCAAAGCTTCAGGCCTCTAGCCTGCCCCTGCAGAATCATTTCTTCTTCACCCATTCCACAGTCCCATGAGTAAGAGTGACTTGACAAACCTATGAGAAAATAAAAGGTGATTTAATCCTTTAAAATAACCTTAGAATGCGAGGATGGAACATTAAAATACAGCTGGGATGGGGTTCCCCTCCCCACAAAAGGTTTTATCTGCACCTCAGTGAGGTTAGCTTAGTGCTGCAACAGGCTCTATGGCAGCCCAAAATGGATTTACGAATACAGGTTGGCTGCAGCTCCTTTCCCAAAGATGCTCCATTATTAGTTCTTCATTCTTTTTTCTCCACATCTGAATAATGGAAAGGTGAGAGGGGTGGTTATTTTCCCTCAGAAAACCAAGGAAGACATGACAACCAGAATTATCAAGAATCCAGAACAATTCACTTAGATGAAAAAAGCTACAAATATTAGCTTTCTAAGGTGATGATTATTGAAAGATATGAGGAGAGCCAGTATCCCTCAGATTTTAAAGCCAAAATCACTGAGAATTGTAGGGGAAAATGAGGATTCTTTTTTCCGTGTAACATTAGACGTTGGGACCATTTAACGATGCTAAATGATGGATATTATTAAGTTGTGGCCTTCAAAATAGGATTAGGAAAACTCATGGAGAAGAATACAGGTAGTCCTCGACTTATGACCACAAATGAGCCCATTTCTATTGCTAAGCGAGGTGGTTAAATGAGTTTTGCCCCATTTTACACCTTCCTTGCCACAGTTGTTAAGCGAATCACTGCAGTTGTTAAGTTAGTAACATGATTGTTAAGTGAATTTGGCTTTCCCATTAACCTTTGCTTGTCAGAAGTTCACAAAAGGTGACGTGGGACACTGCAACTGTCATAAATAGATGCCAGTTGCTCAGCGGCCAAATTTTGAACACGTGACCATGGTGATGCTGCAGTGGTAAGTGTAAAAAACAGTCACACACAATTTTTTTCAGTGCTGTTGTCACTTTGAACAGTCACTAAACAAATGGTTGTAAGTTGAGAACTACCTATATGCTACCCATACTGCTGGAGGCAACTGTGACACAAACAGTGCAATGCAGTGTTCATGTTCTGCTTGTGTCTCATATATCTGATTAAACAGTGTAGTGAGATAGTGCTGGGTAGAAGGCATGACTTTTCATACATTGGTTGTAGTCATTTTTAAGGACTCTATAAACGGTTCTGTGAGACTATGGGGAAAAATACATCTCTCTATGAGGGTCTCAGTCTTTGTCCCTTGCAGATATTTCTTTCCTTCTTAGTCACTACAGTAGAGAAAAAAGAACAGAGATGTTAGCTGACATTTAGAAGCACCACCATGTTTAATCAGGGAATCCAGGATTTTTTTTAAGCAGGTTTCATTTCACAGCCTGAAAAGGTTTGAAAAACGCATTAATAAACTATACTTGAGAAATATATTGATATTTTTTATCTTTTATGATTTGCAGGGGAGAATTTTATATAGATCTATTAGCGTGATTTAGATTAAATGGACTGTATTTTTATATTATGTAGGAATTGAAATTCTTTGAGCTATTTTACAAGTTCCCAAATCAGAAAAATAAAAAATATTGAAATAACACATTTTATAATTGTAGTATGCATTATAAAGACTTTCAAAATTTAAAAAGCAAAATAATTTTAGAAAATAAAAACAGACAAATAATATCCTAAACAAATCTAAGGTCGCTGAATATAACACAAAACTGGGGAAATTATTTGCCTGGAACTAAAAACAGACATATGGATTCAACCTTTGAAGACAGTATTTCATTGAAAAGCTTTCATTTCCAATGGCCACCTAGTAATCTGGATTTGCATACAGGGGCTTCAGTAATTATCATAGGATGATGAATATTAGGAATATTTAGAAAATACTGTTCATTTAGGATATATACCGTAATAATTTTTAAAAATTAACAATTTTAATTGAATCCTGAAATGGATTAAGAACCAATAAAGAAAGAGTTTAATTACAGTGTTTGATCTTGCTCTTATACTTTGGAGAAACAAGACAAATCTATTTTCACACACAGGGAAAAAAGTCCAGAAACCATCAAATAAGGCAATCAGCATAGCTTATTTTAATGAAACTTTTTAATTTGGGGTTTGTTATGCCCCTTTAGAGAATTGAAATTGCTGTGTGAAATAATAATGGGATATAACCATTAGATATATATAGCCCATTGATAATGCTGAATATACATTATGAAAATACATCCAATTGTTGGTGTGAACGACCACAGATGTTTTCTTACAGCAAATCAGAGCACTTGTATATCTAAAGGGATTCTGTGCCTCTGATTCCATCAAAATAAATTTGGTTGCTATTCATTTCCTCATCACATTCTTATGATTGATGAACAGGTGGATAGACAAAACAGATTGCTTGCATCTTGACTCTCCAGTAGATTTTATTCATTCAGATTATTCCTATATGCCATTTGGATGATGACAGCAAAGTGCTTCACAGAGGCAAATCATTCCAGGCATGTGAGCTAATGTCCAAGCTACATAGCCATAGCTATACCAAATATGTGATAGGTATAAACTGTCTAGTATCTCTTAACCCCTCATATTCAGTAATAGAAGAAACTTCAAAGACTTGATATGGCTGAACCAGTTACTTTATTACAGAAATGAAAAAGTCATAAATGCAGATGTGTCTACTGCAAAATGCATGAAGCTAGCTATATATACACATGTATGTCAGCAGATGCTTCATTATTCCTTTTAAACTACATAATTTTGTCTGGCTTGAGAAGCAATGATTTCTGCTTCCTGAGTATCAGCTTTCCATGACTGATACTGACTGAGGCCATCCAGCTGAAGTTGACCAAGGGAATTGCTGAGGCCAAATAGTTTTTAAGGAAAGATCTCCAAAAAAGACTGGACCTCCATGGGCCATTTCTGCAAAAGATAAACTAATTGTAGAGCAGAAACAGGATCCCAACAATTCAATACCATCATGTGCTTTGGGAAGGCAGCTGCTTTTGTATTGGGAAGGGATAGATGGCTGTGGGCCAAAACCAATTTATTTGGTTTCCCAATTTGGTTTAGTGGTTAAAGCATAGACTACAAAACAGGAGACCCCGAGTTCATCTTAGCCATGAAAGCCAGCTGGGTGACTTTGGGTCAGTCACACTGTCTCATGCCAAGCCACCTCACAAGATTGTTGTGAGGAAATTAGGAGATAGAAGGTTTGCTGCCTTGAGTTATTTGTAAAGAATAATAAAGACGATACAAATAACAGTGTTCTGTATATCTTTAATGTATAGCCATGCTGGCCACATGGCTATGGCAAATGTCTTGAGACAATGTTGGCTCCTTCAGCCAAAAAAACAGAGATGAGCACCACACCCTTAGAGTTGGACATGACTGGACAGGGATACTTTTATCTTTTTGACAAGATCAAAAATGGATAATTTCTTCTCAGTTAAATTTGGGAATAAATGAGTATATTTGCTACCATCCCACAATAAATCCAAAATCAATTCATTTGCATGGCTCTGATTAAATACATTTTCCTTTCCTTTCCTCACCTTTCAGCTTCACATAAAAAACAAAAGTCTCATTTCATGACTCATGTTATTGAAGTAGGACGGGTGTGTGTGTGTCAGGTTTGAGTCCATTCTCAATCATGGAAACTGACTCAAATGGGGTTTTGGAGCTCTAGAGGGGGGGTGTTCTTGGGCTCTTAGGATGGTATCTCCTTGGCTCCTTCCATCTCTTGGGTTGTGATTTAAGTGCATCTTAAAAAAAAATTACAATAGCTATATCATCCCAAGGTCCAGAAACAAGAAATCTCAAAGAAGTATAGTCTAAAACTGTCATAACATCAGAAAGAAGACTAAGGAAAGACTACATGGAAACGCTGCAGAATATGCTCCAAGATTCATTATATAAACCCACGGCCATACAACAGAAAACATGCTTCTAATTCCACTCACGGGAACGTTTCCTAGTACAGTAGATGCATTTTACAAAATGCATGATCCACACGCGCAGAAATTAGCACGGCGGTAATTCCAGCAATCGCCCTTTCGCTTTAAGACGTCTGAAACCCCTCCTTAGGAAAAAAAAATGGAGCACAGCTCACTAACATACTTCCGCCTCTTAAACACCGCGTGATTTGCCCGGCTTCCGCCCTAAATATAGACGCCAAGCGGCGGCGGCGGCGACGGCGACGGCGACGTGGACGTTTCTTTTGACTCTTATGCGGCTGAAGGTTTTCTCGCCGGCCGGTCCTTCTTGTGCCGACGTGTGCTGAGAATTCTGCGCCTGCGCCACGTCAAGGAGGTCGGATCTGCGCATGCCTAGTCGAGATCAAAGCGCTGTTGTATCGAGAGCTACGCTAGAGAGGAGGGGAGTCGAGGAAAGAGCAGCTTAGTGCGGAATTGGCATGAGTTGACCTTTGACCCCGCTGACCCCGGCCTCGCTGATTCAGCCATGCCCCCTCGCCGGCCGCCCGAGCTCTACCGGGCTCCGTTCCCGCTCTATGCCCTCCGCATACACCGTGAAGCTGGACTGGCGCTGATCGCGGGGGGAGGCGGCGCCGCCAAGACGGGGATCACGAATGGCTTGGTATGGAAACTACGGGAGTAGGGCACAGCACTCCCCCTGCCGTCGGATTCGCCTTCTGGGCGTTGCCCGGGAGATCCCCTCCTGCCCCTAGAGCTGTACCCCATCACCCAGTTAGGGGAATGGGGAGGGCGGTGGTGTTGGCTGCAACTGTCAGAACAAGGTTTGTGCAACATTGGACGGAGCTGCTTTTTGAAGTGCACAGTGTAAATCAGGGCTCTCCAACCTTGGCAACTTTGAGACTTGTGGACTTCAACTTTGGGAGTTGAAGTCCACAAGTCTTAAAGTTGCCAAGGTTGGAGTCCCCTGGTGTAAATAGTGCATGAAAAAAATCATGAACCCAGAGAGTTAAGCTTGCCTCCTTGGTCTGGGGGCACAGGGAGCATTATATAGACTCCAAAGGAAAACGTGAGAAGGACACCAAAGGGGAAAGTGGCTACGCAGGAACTATGACTGTCCTTTCGGACAAGCACAAAACCATGCTTGAAGAAGAGTTGTGCCCTCTGTGTACTTACCCTTTGGTACAATGATAAAGAAGGTCAAATCTTGTCATCCCTGGCAAGATTTGCCCTTGGGTAGATAAGGAAGAAGGCCGTTTTGCAGGGGTAATTGTGCATCATCCTTCCTTTCCCTATTTTGTTCCCCAAGCATTTCTTGCAGCTGGACTGGAGAGATGGCAAGTTATCTGCCTCGCTACTACATGCTCATGACACAGAGACCCGGGCCACCATGACTATGGCACTGGCAGGAAATTTTATTGCTGCAGGGCAGGATGCTACTTGCCACATCCTGAGTTTCCAGCTCTTTAAATCTGGGCAGAAAACAGGTGGCAGCAGCGGCGATAGTGCTAAAGCAGGTGAGAACCTAACATTTATTTAGCTACAGAATTGAATTCCTTATATATTAGGGCCCAGAGCAATAGCTGTCTAAAAAAACTAATGTAAAAGTGGAAACAGCAATACTTACAAATCTTGCTGATGCTGAAAATGGACAAGAGCTGCAGAAGAGAGAGGAAAGTTGGGAGCTGCTGATCAGAAAAGTTTATGGAATATTTCCTTATGTGCCATTATGCTTTTAGGTGCTGGTGATAAGGATCTACGGAGACGGAAGGCCCCTGTCCCCAGTGAGAAAAGCAATGGCAATACACACAGGGAGATGACGGAGGTGGCAGTGGAAACTTTGCACTGTGTCCAAACAGACACCAGCCCAGATACCCTACAGAAGGCTGTGTGCTTCAGTGATGATCATACCCTTATGGCTACTGGTGGCGTGGATGGTTTTCTGCGAGTCTGGGAGGTACACCTGTATGGGGAGATGAAGAAATGGCCTGTTGTGTGTTGGGGAGCAAGGTTTTGGTCTGGAGCTACAATGGTGGAGAGAGGAAGAGGAAGACTTTTGGTTGCAAAGCACTTCTTTTGTACATTAGGAGTGTGGACATGGAGGTGATGGTAAATCTTTTCTCTCTTATATCTTCCACAGTTTCCCAGCATGAAGAAAACTCTTGAATTCCAGGCACACAATGGTGAGATAGAGGATATAGCACTGGGTCCTGATAACAAGGTGAGAAGACTGGGATTTATTTGTTTCCACTGCTTATTAAGGGAAGTGATCTAAGGTGCCAATGGAGAAGGCAACACTGCCCAATCTTCCCAGATTATATTCCAGCAGCATGAGGGAACAAGAGGAGAGAAGGGTTTGGGAAGAGCAGGTGAGAGGGCAGAATTGAAGATGGCCCAAGGAGACAGGGATAGAAATAGTTTCTGGAGAGATAATGTGGTAGACATTATCAGGACTTAGATAATTTGCACAAATAACAGTTTTTAAAAATCCATTTTTTAAAAAGGTATTTAATAAAAACTAATTTATTTCTTTGCTATCCTGAACCTTCCCCACATTTTGCCATTATCTTCGAGTCTGAAAGGATTTCTAAATCCTAAGGGGTTTAGTAGTGATAGTAGAATAATAGGATAATTAACAAAAAGATTGCCATCCAAAGGGAAAAAACACTCCGAAAATCATATATTTCTCCAGTTTGCCCAAAGGCACCCAGCCAGCTTTCATGCTGATGTGAATCTAGGCAATTATACATTATTAAGTTAACCATGGTCAAAAAATAATGGGTTTAGTGTTATAGATGAATAGCCTTTGCTTGAAAGAGTAATGTGAAAGAGAGCGTGAAGGAATTATGTATCATTCTTCATCTAGGCAAGTTGAATACCCTTAGAGTAGAGCACCACTGAATTATGTAGCTGCCTCTGACAGTCCACAGCATTTTCTGCTACTTTCTGGAGTAAGGAAAGGTTAATAGAGAAAAGAGACAGAAGAAAAGGCACAGAAAGCAAGAAAATGAAATGTTGAAGCATGCTTTCCATTGCACAGAACAGTTTCTGAAATCAAAAGAAATAGCTTTTTAAAAGCAGGGATTGTCAGACCTATCACAAACTCCTTGTATGAAATGTGCATACCACTGAAAACTGGGAAGGGATTTCAAATCCAACAGGGGCCAGTACAGTATCAAATTTTTGGTTGCTGCTAGCTTTGATAGTTCCCAGGAAAGATAGAAGGAAGGAAAACATTCAGAGACAAATAAATATGGAGAACACAGAGCGCCCATTAAAGATTCATAAGACGGAGAACAGTTCGACTATAACGGTCGCTCATATGCAAAAAACTTGATGAAGCACAGTGGAATAGTTGAAACTCTTTTATCTGTCTGGGTAAAGACTGGCTGGCATTGTTTTTATGGGCAAGAGATAGTAATGGTGGTTGGGGACCATGGCTGCTCATATTACATCTCTCCAGGTGGTGACCGTGGGACGGGACTTCCAGTGTTGTGTGTGGCAACGAGATCAGATGGTGACGGGTCTGCGTTGGAATGAAAATCTTCCAGGCATTCCAGACAAAACCTACCGCTACCAGTCTTGCAAGTAAGGGGAATACATAGACAGTTGGTCTGGACCATATATGTGTACTTTCTATTTGGATGTTTCTTCCTTCTTCCACAGGTTTGGTATAGTTGAAGACCAAGCCAAGGCATTGCGACTGTACACGGTGCAGATCCCATACAAGCGTGAACGACGTCCACTTCCCTGCTACATCACCAAGTGGGATGGACATAGTTTCTTGCCCCTTCTCACTCGTACCTGTGGCAATGAGGTCATCTCATGCCTCTCTGTAAGGTGAGACTTTGTTGCATGCTTGATTTTCCTGTGTTCCACCTTCACAGAAGAAAGAGAAACTCTGGTTCTGTTTTGCATTAACACCCTTAACCTAAGGATGACTAAACAATGGTTGTCTGCAAATTTTCTGCATTTGCACTATATTTAACCATATAGACTGGATTTGCACAACATGCTAGCTATGGCATGCTTGGGCCACTTATGGTTGTGTCATACGAACTTGGCCTATATGTTGTAAAATGGTGGTGTTAGATGTGTGCCTGAATAGGAGCTGAAGTTCTATAATAGCAAACTGTAGCCTGTCAGATCCATTTCTCCTCTAATAACCAGTAGGATTAATGGGAAGGGACTTTGCAAACACCTTGAAGAGTTAGTTTGGGTATTTCAAGGCTGGAGCCTACTTGGCCTTCAAAGAAAATGCTAGTCCTCTAAAACACATTTCTCTATGTATTAGCGTACATGAATGTTATAGGGAATGCATATGGCTCTCTTTCTATGCTTTCAGTGAGACAGGCACATTCCTGGGTTTGGGCACTGTCACAGGTTCGGTTGCCATCTTCATCGCCTTTTCTTTTCAGGTATGAGTTTACCCCTCCAAGATTGTGTATACATAATGCTCAGCTAGCTGGGCCAATCCCAGCATATACAAAGCCTGGTCAAGGCACAAACCATTGTTGGAGTGAGGGAGGATGTTGATACTTAACAGTGTTTCAGAGTCATGGTTGGCGTAGGGCTGGTATGCGTACAGTTGCAAGATCTTGCAGCAGGCTCTATAGGGAAAGGAGAGGATTACCTGGCAGGTTGCCTCTAATGCTGTGTTTCTTTCTACTTCTCCAGAGGCTCTACTACGTGCGGGAAGCACATGGCATAGTGGTCACTGCTGTGGCCTTCCTGCCTGAGACTCCTGAACTGCTGAAGAGCAACGAGGCAGCCCTGCTAAGTGTGGCAGTTGACAGCCGCTGCCGCCTTCACCAGATTGCCTGCCGGCGTATGTTCAAAGCTGGGATGGTGGATTTAAATGTGGGATGGGAGTCCTGTTCTGCCAATATGGGATCTCCTACAAACCCTTGGTGATTCAGTGCTCTTTCTCTTCCCAGGGAGTTTCCCCATCTGGCTGCTGCTGCTCTTCTGTGCTGGGCTGATTGTGGGCACGGTCCTGTTACTACAGTTGGCCTTCCCAGGGTTCCTCTAATCTTTCTTCATGGTGAGGTTCCTGGAAAGCTTGGACCTTCTCTGCCCTTCCTGTAAGGGACACATCTTCTCCTTTCTTACCTCAGAGACCAGAGAAGGGACCCAGAAACCAAGGCAATGGTTGCCCTAGTGAAGTGCATGGTCAGGTGGACTTGGCCAAGTTGGAGGCTGGGCCTCACACTGATCAGATTTCGGCCTTGAGCAATTCTTGTCTTAAGCCCATCACACTGAAAGGGGATGAAGGAACTACAGTATACACCTCCATTTTTGACTGATCTGTGAGAAACATTCCAGCATTATTTGCTCTGAGCAAAGATTTCCCGTTTAAGCTCAGGGCTTAAACCTTGTATTATTAAACACGATGATGGAGCAGAACCTTTTCTTCCTGCCTGCCTTGTTGGTTACTTCTCCATTTCCTTTTGGCTTGGGCAGAGCTGGAGGTCATAACAGTAGAGGGGTTCTTTGGGGCCAGAAATGAAGGAGGCTGCAGCTGCTCCATGAAGACTCACCAAGAGACTGTCATTTGGAATAGCTCTGCCGTACCGAGTCTAACAGGAATGAAGCTATTTTCTTATTTTTCTGTGTTGGCTATGTAAGAGAAGGGGGATGGAGAAGATTAGGGATTTGGGGGTTTCCTTCCCTCTTGAGCAAGGCTTCAAGAACATCTACAGCTTGACTCCCAAGAATTTCTCTAAAATACTCTGAATGTATACATAGAACAAAAATGCTTGTGTTTGTGTTCATGCACATGCATAGTCTGTTTAGTTTGCTTATGTCAGCAAATCATAGTTGTTCTCATGAAAAAACTAAGGATTTTCAGCAATTAACAGTCCCTCCAGACATCGGGCTTCAAGCATTCTCCAGTATAGATTTTTCCATGAAGTATAGATTTCCCTTCTTTCATTAGGTTGATTTCTTATTTTGGGACTTGGAAATATGTCAGCAATATCATACTTGTTCAATTATTTTAAATTCCCAGCATTTATTAGGTTACCACTTTTTCGTAGAAGTGAAAATCATGACTGCTGATATAGTATGCTGGTATTTGCCAATCAAAAAAATGAAAATGGTCACAATCTGAAAAGAATGTTAGGATAGTTTTATAGTGGGGAAAATAGGGCTGTTGGGGGAATCTGGACTTACCATTTGAAAAATTCCATCACTCAGTGTCCTAGTTTACACATTACACCATACAGCTTCTTTGGCTTTTCTCTTAGTTTGAAACCAGACATTCGTAGCTTGGTAAATCACAGTTCAGCAACATATTATCTAGAACTATGTAAATTCTGTCTGCAATTAAGTCTGCATTTGTCCTGATACATAGCTTGGCTTTGTATGATAATGGTGGTTTGAAATTTCTTTTTTAAAAAAATTCGGAAGCTACTGAGAGAACATAACATTGTCTGTATTGCAGTTGAGTAATCTACCAGGGCTTTGTCTGCTAACAGATGATTTCCAGCATTTTAGATGGCAGATCTTTCATTGGCCCAATATTTAACAGTTGAATCTATGTAGATATCCGTGCTATAACCATTCTTGCTTCCAGCCATATTTCCTGATTGGGAGGAACTTGAGCAATACGTATGTATTATGATATAGTAGCATTATTTTTCTGTTCTTCCCTTTCCTGAGTCTCCAACATGCTAGTTGAAAGCAGAGGAAGCAGTAATTTCTCTTATTTATTTATTTTTTCTAAATGACTAGCTTTTATGACTTCATTCTGTTTGTGTCATCTTTTCAATTCCCAGTTTTGCATCTTATTGGGAAAAATATGTGCTTGTACTGGATATGAACTGATTTGGTCTAGATACCAAAAATTATTGTAGAAAATGGCAGCAACTAAACATTGGCTGATCTTGACAGATTCAATTGATACATGGATGAGACCCCTCTAGGAAATTGCAGTTGTTGGCTAGATTAGGAAATTGGAAAATCACGCCAGAAGAGGGCAGTGGCAAACAATTCCCATTGTGCTGCAGGATTCATGCTTGACCAAGAGAACTTTATTTTTACCAAAACCAACTAGGGTCTCCTCTTGGGGAAGATTGATCCAGGTTTCATGCAATGGAAGTATTTGTAGCTGATTTTTCAGAGGAGGAAAAAGACCACACACTATTAATTGTTCCCCAAGGCAGAAACAGAAAGAATTCTAGAAAATAGAATTAAAGTATCTTAACAAATTACCTTCCCAACTGCAGCAAAGGCTGGTTGGGAGAAATTCAGACTGAAAATGGGGAAGGGAATTGTAGGATGAAGTGTCTGGTAATCGCCTTTTTTGCAGAGTACATTCTAAGATGTGGCATTAGGTATAGTATACAACCCACTATTTTACCTGTGGTTTGCCTACATTTTTAGCCAAATATTTTCATAGAGAAAAGCACACAAAACTGTTCTCTACAACAGAATCTAGGATGGAGGAATTAAAACAACGGAGAACAACTGGTGTCTTCATATATGGAACAAACAGCCATATGCCAAAATGCTGGGAAAACAATCCTGTATTCTGCTGATCATCATTACAGCATCTTCATCTGTGGTTGCAATTCATAGCAGCAGATTCTGGCTAGGAGTCCTTTGGGAAAGGAAATGGCTATCCTAGGAGGACAGAAAGGATGTTGTGCATGGTAGTGCAATTAGTTTTGTCTCAGAGGGGTTCCATCTCTCTAAGGGAGATCATATTCACCCTTCTGCATGGTGGACGTCTTGACTCTTGATCATGCGCTGATCATCTTTGTATTTAAGCTCTATCCAAGTTGTTGGCTTCCCATAGCTACTGTTACAGCTGCCAGTTCCTCCTGATGTTTGAAAACAGCATCCATAAACTGACTAAAGACACGGTCCATGTAACTCTGATGGCGAGGTAGGAGCCCTTCTAGGAAGCCAATATGGCCACCTCGTGCAGTCACTAAGAGGGCGAGGGTGGGCACGTGCTGTGCTGTCTCTGTGGGGATAGCTGGAAGAAGATGGAACAAATTAGAGCAGGCTCCCTGGTGGCCTTTCTCTACCCCAGAAAAAGTATAGGACTCACTGTGTTGAGGAGAGAAGGGGTCATCTGAAGCACTCAGGCACAACACCGGCACTTGTAGATGACACACCTTCTGGTAAGGACTGGATTCCTGGTAATACTCCTGGCATGACTTGTAACCAAAGACCACAGTCGTATAACGCTCATCAAACTCCCGGATGCTGCGAGCCTGGGAGAGCAAACCCAGCGATGGGGAAGAAGAGAGAGAGCAAATAAGGGTTGAGGCATGGAGCAGAGCTTGGGCCTAGAAAAGGTTGGGAGGGTGGAGTGATGGTACCTTCAGAACATGGTCCACATCCAGTGTCCCTTCAATGACCTTTCTATGCCTGGAAGGAAAAGGGGGTGATGATGAGAGGCAGAAAGTAGATTTTCTAATGGTAGTTGTGATACCTGCCTGAGCTGACAGAACTGGGACTCATCCATCTTAAGTTTTCAATCTTGAGTTAGGCAAGTTCCCATTAT
This sequence comes from Pseudoxyrhopus heterurus, assembly GCA_032468235.1. Taxonomy (NCBI): domain Eukaryota; kingdom Metazoa; phylum Chordata; class Lepidosauria; order Squamata; genus Pseudoxyrhopus; species Pseudoxyrhopus heterurus. Next base: position 290,206 of record JANHJO010008455.1, on the reverse strand, counting down.
AACATACACTCACCGTTTAATCAAGTTACACATGTTGGTTGTGAGGTACTGGTTGAAGAGGAGTTGGTTGAGAGGCCGCTCCAGGGAATGGATTGTCTCAGACGAGTCCCAGCTGACTGAGCAAGTCATGGCAGCCACCAGTCCAGCTTCCTGTCCCTTTTGCCCCAGATAGTTAAGCACCAGAATTCTGTCAAAAGAGAGTTGGGCACAAATGGACATGGTTCCTTCCTTCCTTCCTTCCTAACCCTTTTATGGTTAAATCAAAAGGCGCTTGGGAGCCAAGAAAATGCCTATCTGAAGCTTTGCCCTCTCATTCCATTCAGTAGTCATATTGGAAGTGCTACATTTCCCTAAAGAAATTTCCATCCTGGAATTTATTAAAAGAGCATGTTTTGCAGGATCAAAGTTCAAGATAGCTTTCAAGTGACACAGAACTCTTCACAAATGAAAGATTCAAGCTAAAAAAATGTTCCTACTGTTCTTCCCTTGACAGTTTCAAATATAATTCTCTGGAATAGACCCCTTTCCAGCAGAGGATGTGAGAGAAAGGAAATCCCTAAGAGATGATTTGGACAGAGCTACCGGTACTTTTAGAGCAGCTGTCTGTACTAAGTTCCCACTGGACAGCTCCCCTCAACCTGATGCCCTTCAGAAGCTTCCATTTTTTACAAGCTTTCCAACCAGCTTGCCTGCAAGTACATAACCACCTCTCTTTTGACTTCCTGGCTATTCATTTAAAAACATTTGAGTCTCAGCTTCCTACTGTTGCAAAAACAAGCATTATGAAAATATTCAACTGGATTATTTCTAATGGAAAAAAGACATTTAAAATATTTAAGTGGCCTAGAAATAAGTCAAATGATAGCATTTTCAGAAGTATATTCAGTTGCTTTTCAAAATGTCATAGCCCTCAGGGCCTTTTGTGTAAGCAAGTTAGGGTCAGTAGTAAAATAGATCTGCAACACCAAAGCTTGCCTTTGGCCAAACAAGTTGCATCTGTGGTTTTCATCTCCAACTAAAAAAAAAGTTGGCTATTTATACTGAAATGCTGCACAAATGCCTCCTTAGTTAAATAGTTAACTAAGAGTAAATGCTTCTCTGAATATAGAAAATACATTTATTTTTATTTATGTAATAAAAATACTTCTATTAGAGGCAACTGTTCCGTAAGAAGATAGTAGAAATTTGCAATATCAGAGGCAAGTTCCTCTTTTGCATTACTATATTCTAGAAAAAGTGTGTTTGTTGTTGCTGACTCATATCCGTTGCCAACATGACTGAGCAAACGGACATCCGGGCTGCCTTTCATCTAGATTTATCAATTAGGAAGAGTCTTATCTCAAACGCTTTGCTTTAGCTCTGTAATTGGTTCCAATATGAAAGAACAGGGTGAAACTGATTTGCTCTGTGAGGCTGTTTTCTGGAGCTGTTTCACTGGCTCTCATTAGCCTCTTGGACTCCGAGATAACAATCAGACAGTCCATGAGCAGCTGGGAAGGAAACAACAGCCTCCATGAAGACTTTCATCTCTGGTTTTCCACAGAGCATCTACATAAAGAGTAGGCAGTCTTTGACCTACATACAGTTATCAAAATACTATCGTCTGTAGCCCACAAAACATGTGCTTTTATTTATTTTTCCCCATGGGAGGGCTATGGGTTGAAATGAGTGCCACAAATATTTATATCTGCTTTATTCCTCAAAAACTCCTGAATCACAATGACATTAGACTGATCCTTGGAAAGATTAAGGAATAAAATGCCTCTGGTTTAGAACTGATTTTGCTCCCCCACATGCAGAAAAAAAAATCCCCAAATTGATCATTCCTGCTCCATTGTCACTAAATTATCAGCCATACAGTTGCACATCCGTCCTATAACTGCAATCTGGCTTCCAGACTACATGGGTAAGGAAAGGCCATTGAAAAAGCTAACAAAACCCTCCAGCTTGCTGGGCTCAGTCAGTAGGAACGTAGGGTGTGAGACTGTGAGTGTACTGATACATGGGAGAATAAGATTTACATTTTCCTTGGGAACATTATTGTAATAAAGGACTATGTTTTACAGCTTTTTTAAAAAACAGACTTTGTTCTGCATTCCTTCTTACCTAAAAAAAAAAAGTGCTTACAGCAGTTTATAAAGAGTGATAAAATCAGGAAATAAAACAGTGCTGCTGAAGTCATTCTCTTGTCCACACCTACAATTTATGATGCAATTTGTTCTATATAACTTCTCACCTAAAAAAGGGACTTACAGCAATTTATAAAGGCTGGTGAAATCCAGGGAATACAGTGTGATTGAAATCATACATTTGCACACACCTTGCAAACAATTAAGGTATTATGCAAATTATGGGTAAGAGCATAATCAAACAGCATTGTCCCAAATGAAAAAAGTAAAGCTACCATTAGAAGGTTGGGGAAAAAATGTATATCTGTAGGGAAAGTCATATTTAGTAGAGGTTGGTGCCTTATATGAGCCTTCAGCTGGGTTGAAGATACAGCAGAATCAAAGCTTTTGTCCTATAATCATTTTAAGGTTATTGGCTTTTGGCTCTGTTGAAAGGGGGTTGGTTTGGGAAGTTTAAAAGCACCCAGTAGGTGTAACAAGTCTTCATGCACACATGATACCCCTTATTTTAGCAAACTGCAGGAACTCGGGCTACTGAAAATTGTGGTACTAAATATATTGGTGATGCAATCTAGGAATGTTTAAGTGCATGAAATAGGTGAAACAAATCACACAGAATCTGAGAATTGCTCATCCTGACTTGTCTGTGTGTGTATCTTAGATGACTCAGATGCGGCTGAAGAATGTAAATTGAGGGATGTAAATTGAAATACACTGGTATGTTTGGGAAGAAGAACGTGATGATGATAAAGATATCATCATATTTAGCATAATATTTTAACCGATTTGATTTTCTATCTTTAAATGAATCTATGATAATGTGAAATACCCAGACTGCCTCTTCCTGGTATGTTCCTTGGAGTCAGAAAATTATGCTCCCTCATTTTCCCTTCCTTTGTCCAACCTAAGTCTCACCCGCCAAGAGAAATGCCAACTGCCATCAGTGGTGCACAAGGGAATCGGCGCTTGATGTGGTCCACTACCAATTCCATGTCCTCAGTATTGCCGGCACAGAAAGCCCGGTGTGTCTGTAAATAAGAGAGAAGGACATGGATGGGAAACCAAAAAGCAGTCCTTAGCAGCAGCAAAGAACCGCCTCTTCTAAAGGAGAGGCATGTGCGTGCGTATGGATTATCTGTTACAGGCAAGTCCTCCTTTTCCCATGTAATTAAAATGATTTGTACCTATCTCAGCTGTCAACATGTATACACAAACAATGTTGTGCTACGCTGCAGTAGTTCTTACCAGCAGCTCTTCTCCTCTGCATCCTCGATTATTAAACACAACAGCCCTGGAGGGGATAATGGTAAATTTTCATAAGAAGACATCATTTTCATTTTCATACAACCCTGCGCTTATTAGCCCTCAAACAGAACTGAACTCCCAAATGAATGTCAGACTTGATCCAAAGTGAAACAAATCCAATTCTCCAAATCTCAAAACATTGGGTGTGCTTTTTTGTGATTCTCACCTGTAGCCATGGCTCTGAGTGCTGCGTACCAAATGCAGAATGTATGTCTCTTGGCTGTTACCTGTCAAGCCTGGCAAAAACAGGACAATAGGGCAATTTTCTGGGTCAGGATGGGTCCCATCATCAGGATCAGCCCAATCCAAGAACAGCTGCCCTCCATCTGCAGTTTGCAGCAATTCACTGAATGAGATGTAAAAAGATGAAGCAAAATGTGGACAGAACGGCACTCACTGTCATGTCTACTGCCTCAACCCAACAATGCCTAGAAGTAGCAATGGCCTCCCTCCTTTATAGTGGACCCACCTGTGGTAGGAGACAAATGGGCAGGATTTGATAAAGGCACGGACAATGGTCTGAAGTCGACCCTCAAAGCACCAAGGTGTAGGGTAGAATGTCTCCTTCACAATGGGACAATACTTCTCCAAGAAGGACTGGAAAGGCTGACAAGACACCAGTAGTGGGCGCTGCAAAGGAACGAGTGGAATTACAGAGAGTAAACTTGAAAAACAAATCAAACTCAAGATGTCCTCCACTGTCCTTCAGTAGAGCAACTCCTCTACCTGGTTGTGGAGAAGATGAATCATCCTGAGGCAACAAGGCAGGAACGCATTTGCAAATTAGAGGAAAATATCCCCACCTCCCAAAAGCTTCTCTTAATACCCCAATAAGCTAATAAAAGGTTATTTTAAGATATAACAGAGCTTCAAAAAGTACAGTAGAAAGCAACCATATTTATCAAAAGGCTGAAATACCTTTCTCATGAAGAAAATCTAGAATGGCTCTCTAGCTTCGAAAAACACTGTCGGGGTGGGGAGGGGGATGAATAAAGCAGGTAAAAAGAATGGATAAGGATACATTTTTCTTCCTCTCTCAGAATGCTAGGGCCAGAAGCCATCAAATGAGGCTGAGTGAGAAAAGATTTAGAACAGATAGAAAAAGGAAGCACTTTTTCACCCAGCTGATAATGGACGTCTGAAATTAATTACCACGGGATTTGGTTATGACCACTAATGGATGTTTGTAGAGATTCTCAGTCATCCAGGTCATGGCTGTCTGAAAGGTGGTTTTTCAGGAGGCAACTGGACTTTCTTGTTTTTTCTTCTGAAGACGTTTCACTTCTCATCCAAGAAGCTTCTTCAGCTCTGACAGGATAGTGGGGAATGGAAGGATTTAT
>JANHJO010008455.1:125118-136026 GCA_032468235.1 Pseudoxyrhopus heterurus | reverse complement strand
TTTTAAGGATTTCACATTGGAAGAGAGAGGAAGGAACTTCTAGAGAATTCTCTCTATTGCCAATTTTCATTTCTCATCTTTGTCCATTTGTTGGACTTTGATCCAAGAATCATTCCAACATTCAAGCGAAACTATTTTAGCTATCTGGGTCAACTTGTTATCCTTGTGTAATAAAGAGCCATTCCCACACTTTTCTATTGGGTGTTCTGAAAATTGATATGAAGTAGAAGGCCAGAGGGACTTTCTGGTAGCCTCAGCCTTTCGATAGGCCCTCATTTTGAGATAAGCTTATTTCTAGAAGAGATGAGAGAGGGAAAAACTGATCATTTAGATCTTGAAAAATTCTCCCAAAGCATATCAAATTATTTCACAAAAGCCTCCTAGGTGCCTGATGAAAAACCTTGCCCATCAGCTACCTCCCACTTGAGATCACCTAGGCCTGGCAAGGTAATCAAAGCAGTCACTTACGGTGTACCCCTGGGTGGGGCCGCCTCCTTTTTCCCTTTTCCACGTCCTCCTCTAGAGTACTTTCTTGTTCTGTGGGTGGTGGAGCGCGGCTTCCCCTCAGCTTTTCTAGAGTCTGCGCCTGCCTTTCGACTAATTGTGCCATAAAGTTGGACACTAGTTTAGATGGGCAAAGAAGGGTCTAGCTAAGTTTTTCTTTTCCACTTCTCCAGACCATTCCCCCAGCCAAGTCCTCTTCATTAATTCAATCTTATCATCCCAGCTTCTTTGAATAAACAAGCCCAGTTGTTTCCAAACAGACAGAGGAATAAGAAAAACCAAGTAAAAGGCAAGAATTTTATCAAAATGTGTTGGAAAGAATAAGGTTAATATGGTGAGGAATTTCTTTCCATTTTTATATTTCATTTTTCTTTATCCCTTCCCTAGAGAACCAGTGTAGGATCACAGAGATTTTTAATTAGACTCCGAAAGAGCTATTTTTACTTTTTATCATTGCCATAGCTGCAAGTACACTCAACAATAGGAGACAACAATGATTAAGTAAACAGTAAGGACACAGTCTCATTATGCTTCAGAAGAATTCCTGATTGTCATGTATTTATTTTAAAACATTTATACCTATTCTTTATTTAATAGTATCCACAATATCCTACAGAAAATGAAGCAGTAAAAATATAATGAAACTATTTTAATGTAACAGGCAACAGAGGGGGAAATGATCACAGTAGAAAGTAATGCAGATAAAAACACAGAAGAGTAAAACTCCTCTCCAGCAAAATGTTTTGAAACAAATACGTTTTAATGCCAAGAAAAAGAGAAGGAACCAAATGGATCTCTTTGGGAAAAAGTTGTAAATTTGTAAAACATATCTGGCAATTATTCCTCGGTACAAAGATGAGAGAGAACCCAATGAATAGCAGAAAACCCATTCTGCCCGATAAGAAAGAGGGTATTCTAAGAAAGGGCTTCTTCCACCAAGGGCATAGTTTTGCATGAATATTCTGGGGCTGGGCTCTCACAACACATTAAATTTGGTCACTAAGTTAACCCATTTTTGGGATTTGCAGGATAAACTGACACACTAAACTAAATGGATTACAATAGCAATAAACAAATGAAAACGAAATAAGTTTAGCATGTACAAATGCAGCCACTAGCTTTTTAAATGACCTGGTTGGAGGTGTTGTTCTTTGTATGCAGCTGAAAATTACAGATGAATCTGATCTGCCTTACCTTTTCTGTAATAAAACTTCATTTCTGACTAGAACCTGTATTGTATTTAATTTGAATTGAATTGAATGGTTTATTGGCCAACTGTGATTAGACACACAAGGAAGTTGTCTCTGGTACAGATGCACTTAGTGTACTTACAAGGCAACAGGGATAATAATAATAATAATAATAATAATAATAATAATAATACCACCACCACCAATAAAAGGGGGAAGCAAAGAAGATAATAAAAAGAATAAATAATAACACTACTGCCACACTCTATGGGACACGTACTCTATTTAGAGAAGAGATGGCCCTGCTTCTATAACTGGGTTTTATAGTAATAGACTAGGACTTTTAATACTGATGATCCAAGCCATGAGATGCCTTCTAGAGTTAAAAAATTCTTAAATGGTGATTCAGGGGCAGGATTGTAAGTCACTGATACAACAGAAGTTTTGCATAAAGATGCCACATTAAAGCCTTAGCAACTCCAATAGGACTGGAAAAATGGGTCTGAAACCATTTGAAAGTTTCCCACTCACTGAAAGTAAGACCAAACCAGAGGCACTTTTGGTTAGATTCAAGAGAGGCACTTTTTGATATTCATGTGAGCAGAAAAATGCTCTTAATTAACAAAAAAATTACCAGATTTAGAAGCATATACAAAAAGTACTTTCCAGGTGGCTCTTGATGGCTTTTTTTGAGAGCTGCATGAGAGCAAGGATATTCCAAACCAAGCAACACTGTGGTTACCTGTATTATAAGGTGATGTCCATTTCTGATATTTTGTATTAATTATTTCTTTTTTGTATCCCTGCATATCTGAATTTAGGTTCTGGGTTTAAGGAGAATTACTGTAATAAGACTCATTTTGTTCTAATGAAAAGGAAATAGAAAAAAGCTTAGCATTCGTGTCTAATTGTTTATTCAATTTATAAACATCATTAGAACTGCCTTCACACACACAATCTAAGAGATATGAGTGATTGATGTAACACCTAAAATAGAGTCTATAACAACTCTTGGCTCTCTTGCTTGGACAGAGGATTCATTTTTATGCATACTAGAAACCCACAACAGAAAACAAAGGTAGAAAAGTTTGCTCAACCATCCTCAAACCTAAGCTTGTTGATCAAGCTCTAGCACTATTACAGAGGAAGGCCTGAAAATCACCAAGACCCAGTCTGAACAGAACAATGTTACCCATTCTGTTCCCAAATAGTTCCTTCCTCCTTGTTGTTTACACAGGTAACTCCAGGTAAACAACCATTTGTATATATGCCTTAATATACAAAATAGTTCTCCTAGCTGACTCTATAGGATAGGAAGGGAATGGTAGCAGTGTATCAAAACTAGAATTACCTGCTAGGAGAGAGATGTCTGCACTCTGCAAAGTGGGCATCCAACTGTGTCAACATGTCCTGGCATTCTGTGTATGAGAAGGGATAGCAGAAGGCAAAGTATGTGGTGGCTCCTCGACAATCCAGGAATCGGTGCACAAAAGATAGGACAAACTGAGTCTCCGCCATCTGCAAGGGTTAAAATGCCCAAGGATGATCTCCAGCATAAGGTGAAGCATTACAGACAAGTTAGGACACAAATAGACACAACATTCTTCCCAGCCTGCTGCAATTCTGGTTAGCACAAGATCCTTAGTTTTTTTAGTATTACCTGGATCAGATGTTCAGCTCTGCCAGATATATCACTGCCTTTATCATCTTTACTGTCACAACGCAACCCACCCATTATGATATGTTAGGCAAATAAGCCTAAAGTATTGTTTGCACCATGATGTTAAAATAAGAATCTAGAAAAACTGTGATATGTAGACTAAGTTCTTTATTCTTTTGGGCAGTGTAAGCACATGAATGAATGCAAATATACATGTCCCAGCATAATGTTGCAGGATCCAGTCTGAGTTGGTCACTGGGACCAGAGATTTAGTCTTTTGAACTTTCGGACTCATGCTGGAGCCCATCCTCTCTCACCAGAATGTGTGCTTTGGGCTATTCTATGCATTGTATTTATGTAGTGCCTGATTATGTGTGGCTTCTAAAGTAATGATCAGAATAGGCTTCTAAACTAAAGTATCTCAGATGATAGGTTTGACTCTGCTATTGCTGGCTATGCACAACTAGGTACCACATAAATTCTACGCATAGAATAGCCCAAAGCACACATTCTGATGAGGGAAAAATTCCCTGAGGATGGGGTCCAGCACGAGTCTGAAAGCTTGGAAGACTAAACCTCTGCTCCCAGTGACCGACCCAGATTGGATCCTGCAGTGTAAGTACACATGCATTTTATTATATTGTTAAGTAGTAAGAAGAATCATATACGCATGCATCTGTGACTCAACCAAACAGTCTGAAATTAAACCAAGCTGATATTGGATCCTGGAGATGGAGGAGGAGAGAATAAATTTAGTGTATTCCAACTTTTCGAAATATGGAAGAAACAGTCCAATAGAAACACAAAACAGATAATATCAGGACCTCTTAATCAGCACTCAAGGCTCCCCTTTCTGATGATTAGATACTGCCTTTGCCATTCCTCTTTTATAAAGCCTGAAGTTGGCTCAAATTCACTTTTCCATCCACTCCCATATTTAAGAAAGTCAGGTTCATGTCATATGTTGTTTCTGGAGGCTATCAGGATACAACAGTACATTTAAGCCCAACCTCAACACATCTTTCCTCAAAATACATGCTATGTAGATACCTCATAGGCAGGTCGCTCACGAATGCGTTCCCAACGGGGTTTGGCAGGTACTGTCTTGACTAAAGGTGTCATTCCCTGGGAATAAAGTTTGGTCTGCTTGTTCATATTCACAATATGAATCTTGATCAACTTGCCAGGCACTCCTCCCCTTACACTAAAGTAAAACCAGGATCTGGGGAAGAAAGAAGACACAGGAAAGACAAAGAAGAGTTAGATAACAGCACCTATCATTTACACTTCAGATCCCAGAAACTGCATTTCTGCCCAGAAAGACTAGGCACACTTGGAATTGAGAACTATCCTTTTAACAATTGACCCTCATTCCTTTTCTGTTTAAAGAATAAAGTACAGTATATCCAACTGAAAGTCATATACTTTTCCTGTCTACCAATCTGTATTTTCCTTTTCTCTGGTATTTTCCTATGCCTATTTTAAATTGTGACACCCTTGGAGTAAGATTTTGTTATTCTCTATGTATATATGTATAATATATACATGCACGTGTACATATGTGTGTGTCTGTGCATAAATATATGTATCAATATATAAATCAAATTAAAAGTGATAACTTCTGGTCTCTGTTCGGAATAGGCTTCTAAAGTAATGATCTCAGATGATAGGCACAACTCTGCTATTACTAAATGGAAAAAGATAGAAAGCTTGTGCGATAAAAAGGTTCCATTGACAGTTCCATTCCCACAATCAGTAGAGGTAATAGAAAAATGGATGTGGTTTCAATGCTCCTTTTACCTGTTCCCATTTTCATATTCTGTGTCACCACAATCTGGCTTGGTCCACACATTGAATTCATAGTCTGCAGTGGGGAGGGAGTTGCCAAACACCACTGAGGCAGAAGAAGTATTGATGCTGCCACTACCATTCAAGCTGTTGTCACCATCACCTTCCTGGTGTTCCACCTTCTCAACATGAGCCAAATTGCCAGAGTCAAATTTGGAGCTGAACAATAGGCTACCACAGCGTATTTCCATCGTAATCTCGGTGACCAGAGTGGTTTCATCCTCCTACAATATGTTGTCTGAAGTACTTCCTAAAGAACAAAATAGAATGGCCACATTTTTACCTAAAATTCCTCTTTACCTATCATATCATACTGATAAGAACATACACACAAAAACTCTTCAGTCAACACCGACTAAGCCCAAATTTATAAAAACAAACTACTGGATCACAAAACCTATATTCTGAACTTCCTATAAGAATATTATTCAAATTCCTTGATGTGGAAACATTTAACATTTTCTCATTCAATCCCGACTACCAACATCATTTTTGCCAAACCCAGTACTGAAAATTGGCCTCAAACCTGCCAGATTTCAGCAGCTTGAATATAATCGAAATGTCTGCAGTCATTTATCAAAGAGGATATCCTACGTGAAACATAGCTGTCCACAAGCAGCAGGAATCAGATTGATACAGGTTATACTACTTGATTTAACTGGCTGTCAGGTTCCAGATCCCTTTATAGAGTGCTAGTTTTAAATTCAAAGTTACTGGTATTTGTGAAGAGGGCTTTGGACTGGAGAATTCAGGAAATACCTAAATTATAATAACTCTAGAAATACCATGCTTAGATTGATATTTGGAACATTTGGAATAAAGGGCAACACAAACCTATCAAACTGAAGTAAGTATATTTAGAGAAGTTTGAAATATTTGCGAGTTTTTTACTTTATAAAAAAAAGCAAATAAGGGGAATGTGATAGTTTAAGAAAATGTTCTTAAGGCATTTTTCTCACTCTTTCACACAGTAGAATGTAGTGATGAAAATGATGGACTAGCAGTTGGGAAGACACTAGGTGAGTTTGGGAAAATCACAATTTCTGAGCCCAATCTCACTAGGTTGGTGGGGGGAATTAAGGGGGGGAAATGTATACCTTAAGCTTTCAAATGAAATGCATATATAAAACTAATAAACAAATGCACAAAATTAAAAGTACAAGAATTGCTGACCCAGTACCCCAGCCAGGCTAAGTCACACATGCCGAGGTATGTTTAACTTGGTTTCATACAATTTAGTATGCAATACATTATCCTGTAGTTTTGAGTAATATGAAAGCTCAGTTCACTCCTTGCATCAAACCATAATATAATTGGTTAATTGTGTGAACCAGGCACAATATTACTCTGGATACTGTTGATTCGGAGATATGAGAGGCTGCTATTGTGCTCATATCGGGACACGCCATTCCTGAAGAATGTTTCTATAGTAAGATCTACATAACGGATATAGTAGAGTAAAAGGCTCTAAAAACAACAAAGTCTGAGGATGTTTTAGTCAGAGTGGGAGGAGACTAATTCGTAAGGCTATTACTGCTACTATCTTTTGCCTAATGGCTCAGTGGATACCTGAGCGTCACGCCGCCCCCCCCCCCATTTCCTTCCCGTCACATAGAGTCGGAAATAAGCCAGGCAGACGCAGAAGGGCCATTTTTTAATTGTCCCCTTTATTCTTTCCGTCCCCCTTTCCGGAACCGAAGCTTCGATGGAGAGGCAATGAAGGGAAGGTCCATAAACTCCTATTTTTTAATTTTATATATTGGACACACACAAGTGAGAACAAGAGAGTAAAACGGATGCAGCTATCGGCCCAGCGCAGCCCATTCCCCTCCCTTCTCCCCTCAAACCCACCAACCTGCTCCCGTCGCCGCCGCCAGGGGCACCGGGCCAGGCCAGCCCTACCGTCGGCCGGTTGCCCAGGCAACAACAACGCTTTTTATCATAGGCTATACTTCTTTAGCTGGAGCAACCCAGCTCCCTATTGGCCCGCTGTACCTCTCCATAGCAACACGATGCACCATTGGCTAGCCGCGTCCCTTCCATGGTGACATTGGTTGCTATGGTAGCCGACGGGGCTGGAGTGCCGCCAATTAACTCGTTTTCTTTGTAAAGTGGGTGACCTGAAACCATTGGCCAATCTCACGAGTGGGCGTGGCTACCGGTACGTCGCCTTACTTCTATCTGGCTTGTGAGGTACCATCAAGGAATGCCCAAATAGTGGGGAGGAAGGAGGGTTGCCGGGAACGGTGTCGGAAGGGAATTTCCGTTGCTCCCAGCCCGCAGGGACCGCGGTGTGCAGAGTGGGAGATGAGTTTTTGGCTTCAGCAGAAACAAGCCCCGAGTGGTTTACCTCCTGGATCGCGCAAGGAAGATGTGAACGATTTAAAAATTTAAAAGTTGCCTCAGGGCTGCAATCCTCCTTCGCTTTGCCTTCTGAAAAGTCGCTCGTCCGTGGAATCCCTCCCGTTCTATGCGCCGGATGTGCCGTGGAGCTGATTTTTCCATAGCCTCGTCCTCGAAAAGCGTTGTCCCTTTGGGAACTGGATTGAAGGACCGTAAAAAACGGTAGTAGAAAAAGATTTACATCATTAATAAGCGGAAGACGTTGCCTCAAAACGCCAGACCTTGAGGCAATTTATTTTTATTTTTGATAGGGGCTTCCCCTTAAACAGCATCAAAATTGGAAGTGGAGGATGCGGGCATCGATCCCGCTACCTCTCGCATGCTAAGCGAGCGCTCTACCGTTTGAGCTAATCCCCCTGTTGTTTCGAGTCTTTTTTTACTCTTAGTAAGAAACTATAATCATGAAATCGCTTCATTGTAAAATTCTTTTTATATATATAATTCAGAATTATGATTTGGCTTTGGGCAAGTTTTGTTCCTTTTTGGAGATCTATAATTAAGCTACTTCAATTGGCAGAAAAGGAAGATATTGCCAATATTTGGAGTCTGGAGGCAAGTAGCACAAATATTTCTCACATAGATGAGCCAAAACTCTACATTTTAGGAAGGTCTCTACAAGGCTGCACAACCCAAGCAAGAAACTGCAAGAATTCAAACTGTAAGACTACTTGCACCCAGAAAACAACAAAAGGAATGATCTGTGATGAAAAGATTGCACTTTGTACACTGAGTTAGGGCTACAGTAGCTGACATGCAAACAGCTAAATAATTACTAGATGGCAGAAAAAAATATAGAAAACTGGTGCCATCCATCATTCATCCAGATTCCTGCAGCTCATATACGGCATAGTAGCTGTTGTTGCTAGAATTGGGAGACGGATGGGACCAATTCCAGAAGGTGTTCAGACTAAAGGAAAAAAATAGTCTAATCTATCAAAAGCAGTATTGTAAAAGGCAGATTAGGATAGGAATGCAAGTTAAAATAGGCAGGAAAGTGGAAAGGCAACACCTGTCCACTCTAGATGAATACAAATTAGAGAAACCAGATGGATTACTTTCCAGAGTGCTGAAGGAGCTGGTGGCAGATGTGATCTCGGAGCCACTGAACCATATCTTTCAAAGATCCTGGAGTACCAGGAAACTACCAAAGACTGGAAAAGAGCTTGATGTGGTTCCCATCTTCAAAAAAGGGAAAAAAGATGATCTAAGAAACTACAGACCAATCAGTTTGACATCAATACCTGGAAAAGATAACCAAGCAACAGATCTGTAAACAAGCAAAGCTATTACTAGAAGCCAGCATGGGTTTGTCAAAAACAGATCAGCCAAGCAAACCTCACTGCATTCTTTGACAAAATGACTAAATTATTGAACCAGTGAAATGCTGTGGACATTGTATACTTGGGCTTCAGTAAGACATTTGACAGCGTAGACCATAACCTATTTCTTGGTAAGATAAAAAAAATATGGGATAGACAGCATCACCACCAGATAGATTTGTAATTGGCTAATCAACCAGACTCAAAATGTAATCCTCAAAGGAATTCCTTCTACCTGGACAGAAGCATGCAGTGGCGTTCTCCAAGGTCTTAGCCCAAATGATTTAGATGAGGTGATAAAAGGGGAACTCATCAAATTTGTAGACAACACTAAGCTTGGGGGGTGGGGTATAGCCAACACTTTAAAAGATAAGCTCAAGATCCAGAAGGATCTTGACAGACTTGGACACTGGGCTCTATCCAAAAAAATGCAATTCAGTGGTGAGAAAAGTAAGTTTTTAGGCAAGAAAAACCAAATGCACAAGTATAGAAAAGGTGGTACCTGATTTAATAGCAAATTGTGAGAGGGTTCTAAAAGTCCTAGTGGACAACCTTTTTAAGTATGAGCCAGCAGTGTGCTGTAGCAGCCAAAAAAGCCAGTGCAGCCCTAGGATGCATCCAGAGGGGGGATAGTATCAAAATAGCGTGAATACCACTTTATATTGCTTTGATAAGACCACACTTGGAATAGTACATCAAGTTCTAGTCCCCACAATACAAAAAAGATGTTGAGACTCTGGAAAGAGTCCAGAGAAGAGAAACAAATATGATTTAGGGACTGGAGGCTAAAACATATGAATCATTGTAGGAAGAGGGTATGTCTAGTGTAACAAAGAGAAGGACAAGGAGCCACAATAGCAGTCTTCCAATATTTGAGGGACTGTCACTGAGAGTCAACTTGCTCCCCAAAGCAACGGAGGGCAAGAGAAGAAGTAATGGATGGAGACTTATCAAGGAGACATCCATGCCAGAACTAAGAGGAAATGTCCTGTCAGTGAGAACAATCAGTGGAACAGCTTGCCTCCACAAGTGGGTGATCCATCACTGGAGATTTTAAAGAAGAGATTGGACAACCATTTGTCCTGAATGATATAGGGTCCCCCTGCTTGAGCAGGGGCTTGGACTAGAAGACATCTAAGGTACCTTCCAATGGTGGTGTTATGTTAAAGCAGGGGTATCAAACTGACAGTCCGTGGGCCGAATGCGCCACACGCAGCCACTCCCACCCCAGCTCCGCAAAGGGAAAAAAAGTCATGTCATGTGACAGCAACGTGACACCGTGAGTTTGACATACGTGTGTTAAAGCATCTAAAAATTCACAACAGTATTTGGGTTCTTATGCACATGGATGCTACTGCAGGTCTCTTTTCCTCCAGCAAGAACAGCACTGAGATTTTTCCCCCCTCTAAAATGTAAATTGACATAGCTCTGCAGAAAAGGGAGAAGTAAATAATGCCCAAAAGGCATCCATGTCATCACTAGTAAAATGATGTCATGCTCCAACTACAGTTTTGAAGGACTGGATTATCCAAGAGAACATCCTAAAGCAGTGATGGCTATCCTTTTCGGCACCAAGTGCCCAAAGCGCATGTGCACATGCACATCCCCAAAATGCAATGTGCGCTATCCCTGTGCATATGCCCTACCCCCCGCGTATGCATCTTTATTAATTTCAGGGTGGCTTCTGATTCAGTATAGCAGAGTTTATTATGGTCCAAGTTGAATAACTCAACAATTGCTAAATATTTTATGCTGCTCATTGCTGCACGAGGGATCTTCCTTGCAGATCAGCAGGACAGGTCTCCACTTAAAATAATGTATACTAGTTCCAACTCTGTTCAACTTGTATATTTTTGATCCAAGACAATGTACATTTGTGCTCCTAAATTGACAAAAAGACATCTCCCAATTTTGCTATGTGGAGATGATGCTCTTAGTCTATTCTTAAGGCATGTCTGACGAGGGCATTCACTGCTTTGGTTCA